>JANAVB010024605.1:0-97097 GCA_029216955.1 Iris pallida | reverse complement strand
CCATCCAGGTTACCCAGGTCGAATATTAGGAGTTGAATTCAAGTGGGTACATCGTCCAGGAAACGCATGTACCCTTAGGTGACTTAGAGAGTGCAACACATGACAGTGTGCTGGAAATATGCCCTACTCGACGGCAGGCTACAGATCCCAAGAGCGCCCAGGTAACGGGATTGCCTGTAGCTGGAAAATCTCTTCATGACTACTGTGTATTCTAGTTATTAACCTTAGTCCCTTTCAGTGGGTACCCCTGACCATGGTACTCAGGAGACCTATCCTAAACATGATGCAAGACCAGACTATTTAATTGTAAAAGCACAATCCCCACGGTGTCCAGGTTATTCATATTTGTCATGTCATGTCATGCCAGGTTAGCCGTCACAACAGCATGTCAGGTTTTCTTGTTAGGAGTGCGCCACGGTGGGCCACTATCATGCATTATCATGTTGTGCCCATGTATCGTGCCAGGTTCATGTATCATGTCGTGTTCATGTCACAATTATCCCATATTACACTAAGGATCAAGAGAAACAACCTGGTTAAGGTAACAAGATTTGTCTTGGCAAAACAAGTGGTACAAGAGATAAAAGGGGTGCCAGGGACAACATGCACCAGCAAACAGCATGCGCCATCAAAACTGCATGCGCCAGCAAACAGCATGTGCCAGTAAAATAACATGCGCCAGGAAACAGCATGCGCCAGCAAAACAGCATGCGCCAGCAAAATAGCATGCGCCAGAAAACAGCATGCGCTAGCAAACAGCCTGCGCCAGAAGACAGCATGCGCCAGGAAATAGCATGCGCCAGCAAAACAGCATGCGCCAGCAAAACAGCATGCGCCAGAAAAATAGCATGCGCCAAAAAATAGCATACGCCAACAAAACAACATGCGCCAGCAAAACAGCATGAGCCAGGAAACACATGCGTCAGAAAAACAACATGCGCCAGAAAACAGCATGCGCCAGCAAACAACACGCCAGCAAAACAACATGCGCCAGGAAACAGCATGCGCCAACAAAACAGCATGCCAGGAAACAGCATGCGCCAGAAAAATAGCATGCGCCAGGAAACAGCATGCGCCAGCAAACAGCATGCGCCAGGAAACAGCATGCGCCAGGACAGCATGCGCCAGCAAACAGTATGTGCCAGGACAGCATGAGCCAGGAAACAACATGCGCCAGGATAGCATGCGCCAGCAAAATAGCATGCGCCAGCAAATAGCATGGCAACAGTATTTTGCCAGCAAACAACATATGCCAGGACAGCATGCACCAGCAAACAGCATGCGCCAGCAAACAGCATGGCAACAGCTTTTTGTCAGCAAACAACATGCGCCAGAACAGCATGCGCCAGCAAACAACATGTGCCAACAAACAGCATGGCAATAGCTTTTTGCCAGCAAAACAGCATGGGCCAGGAAAATAGCACTGCTCATCTTCTCCAATCAGCCTCTAATGGCCATGAAAATCCATGACCAAAAAGACCATAAATCACTCAAAATAAGTCGAAATCAGGACTTCTAATAGTCTAAATTGGGTATTGTCAAATTTCCTACAACATAGAACCGTCAAAACTTGAAAACAAGAAGGTTTGACAGATCAAAACCATAAAAATCCAAAAATGGCTAAAATCTAGATCTACAAGAAAATATACAAGAAAATGTAAAATGACAAGAACTAAGTTGGATTAAAGAGTTGCATAGAAGAGCTTAGAACAATAAAAATGGTGGGTTCCTTCATGAAGCAAGTTGCACTTGCCTAGGTTAGGGTTCTCTTGGTTGGTGGTGGAGAGAGTAAATGAAGAATGAAGGAAGTAAAGAGGAGAGAGAAAGGAAGGGGTTAAAATAAGGAGGGTGGTGGTAGGTACGAGGGTTCACCTTTGGTTCATGATGAACCAAAGCAAACCAAGCCAGCCGAACCAACCCAAGAATAAACCAATCAATGAAATACTAGAATAAATCAAGCAGGAAGACATGCAATACGGGTCAGATTATGTATACGTATACCAAGATACGCAATACGAACCACAGACATTACAATTTCCATGGCTCATTTTGTGTAGATCTAAAACTTGTTGTATTTTCAGATTCGTGGGTTTTGATCTAGCTAACCTTATTATTTTCAAGTTTTGATGGTTCCATATTGTAGAGAATTTTGTTCTACCCAATTTTGACCTATGGAAGTCCAGATTTGGGCTTGGAAATGAAGGATTTGGAGAGCTTGGAAGCAATGGCTTCTATGGTTCTGTTCTCAGAAAATTTGGAGAAGAAGAACAGTTCTAGACGCAGGGCTCCTTGCCGCAGCCTGGCCATATCGCATATCTCGAGCCGCATAAGGCTTTGCTAATTCTGGCCGCATAAGGCTTTGTAATTCTGGCCGCATGAGACTTTCTATTCTGGCTGCATGAGACTTTCCATTCTGGCCGCATGAGACTTTCCACTCTAGCCGCATGAGACTTTTCATCCCGAGCCGCATAAGGGCCCAGATCCCTTAGCCGCATAGACCTGATCTTCCTGACCGCATGACTTCAGCAGTCGAGCCGCATGGACTTAGTTTCCTCAGCCGCATGGGCTCGTTCTTTTCGAGCCGTATGAGCCCGTACCCCCCTTGGCCGCATAGCATTGCACCTGGTTCAATTGCCGCATAAACTCTATTTTACTCATCCGCACGAACCAATATTTTCCCAGCCGCATATGCATGTTTTACTCAGCCGCATGAACCAATATTTTCTCAGCCGCATGAGAACCTATTTTTTCGGCCGCATGAACTCTAGCCCATAATACCTTTTTGGCTGATTCTTGTCCCGAATTGATATTGATTGACATTGATTGTGACCTTGACTGTTAATTGATCATGCGTTCCTAGTTGGAACTAAGAGACTGGCTAGTTGTCTTATTAAATTGAATGAGACACGTTCATATTTACTATGAACTATTGCAATCGATTGGCTAATTCCAAATATTGGCATATAGGCACGTACAGGCTTCAATTTATTTCTCTACAAAAGCTGCATGTGTATTTATGGTCGAGGCATGATTATTCCGTGGCTAGGTTTGATTGTTGTATTATACTATGTAAGACCTACAACCTAACCGCATGGTCATCGTTGTAGAGTTGTGCATATCGTACTTGTACGAAAGTACTCATTCTGAAGGATCATGATCCACGGCATGGGACTTCACTTAACATAGAGGCTACTAAGTTAAATAAAATAATGATTGAATGGAGAGAATGGATTCCCGAGTTTTTACATGGCAGCCATCTTTGGGACTATTAGTGCATGATGTCACTCCCTGACCCGGAATCACCCGAATTATCGTCCTCGCAGGGGGCGTGATGCCGCACGAGCCCGAGTTGCGCTCGTGCAAGATAAGATGACAAGTTCTCAAATGGTTATCTTTTGATTTCATATTAACAACGAAAGAAAAATAGAGTATACGAAACCATTCTCTTTATTGATATCTGAAACTGAGATTACAAAGGCTTTCGATAGCCTAACAATATATGCCAGATTGGCTACAACACTCAGGTTCTCTCTTGTCCACAAAGGATTTTACCGTTCCATACATCATGCCTTCTATATCTCAGCCGTATCAATCCTGTTGTATAGTCCGAGCGTCAATGCGATCGCACGCTTCAATACGCTTCGGCATTCTAAGCCTCAATGCGTTCAAGCAACGCTTCGCTGCGAGCCATCCATTCTCTACACCTTGCATGAAGATGGTGGGGGATCAATACCTTCGTCCTCGTATGTACTGAAGCAAAGATCTTCTTTCCAAACCGACATTGTAATATTTATATTGAATCATGCAACTTAGCTTATGATCTTGCTATGTTCTCCTTTGGGTCAATTTTTATGGCATCTTCGAAAGTGTAAAGCATGTTATCATAGCAGCATGTTATCGAATTGAATAGGCAAGCAAACAAGCAATCTCGTGTTTGATTCGTGGTACGACTTCTTACCAAGTCTACGCACTCGCCCTTGCACCGACGCAAGGTGAATACGCCCCATTCCTTCCCTGTCATGTTATGTGCATCTCTAAGCAGGATCTATATACGGGACGCATACGCGCCTACACTTTCAACCCATCGTTCCTTAACTATATGAGGGCCGTTGACGTATCCGCGCCGGAATGGACTAAAGGAGTTCCTTTCTTTTCTTTCCTTCTTTTTTAATATTTGTCAGGCTGCCCGGTGTTTCACGGGTTGGGTCACAGTCCCAACAACCGAAACATTCCCGCTGCATACCATCATTTACGGCTTTTCCTATCTCGTTTAAGGATGTGGCCTACAAAGATTATTCGATTCCCTCCTAGGCCAAGCGGTTCCGGGGCGCTCCGGCATTTAACCGTTTAGGGGAAACACCCGTGCACGGGAGATATCATATTTTATCTCTCGTCCATTCCATTCGACCATGCAATGCCCTTATTATTCAAGCAATCAAATTCAAACAACCAAACATAGTCTTGAGTCTGAGACTCAGACTTTATCATCTCGCCCTCTTCCGTTAACTTTCTGTGTTCTTACGTTTTATACTTCGTTTCAATGATTCAATGGCATCGTGCCTCAACTCAATGCTCGTCAACGAATGACCCGAAGGTCTTGAACACCTTTCGAGGCACCATGTCATATCCGACAGTTCTGCCACATTCATGCCACAACTGTATTCCCTCACAACGAAGCCATCTTTTATTATCCCGTGCACTTAGGCACGTTTCGACCGTATCCCCATGTTCCATAACTTAGTATTCAATGTTCGGGCTTGCGCACTAGGGTGCTCGCCTACTGTCTTCCAATGTTCTAGCCTTCTAACTCGTGCACGAAGGCACAGTATGGTTCGTGCACTAAGGCACTCGCCGATTACAGTTATCCCATGTTCTTGCGGCTTGCGCACCGAGGCGGTCGCCTTTGCGATATCCAATGTTCTATAGCGACTCGTGCATTTGATGCACGTTTCATTTTAATTGTTCTAACTTTGTGTTCGACTCACACTATGATTTATCTCCGATCGATCCACGCCCATGGCGTCGATAGGTTAACTTAGCATACAAAGATGTATTTGACTTATCGAATGAAGGAGTAAAAAGAAGTCAATCCTCCCACCTTGAGTCGATACGCCTTATCGTTTCATCGAGCCGATGTGACTCGATTTCATAACTTTGTTGCATGGCCACTCTCCTGACTTAGCCATTCGAGTACTTCATGTTTAATTGAATCATACGTCCGATTTGCCTTAGTGTGCCCAAGTCTCAGCCTGTTGCAAGGTGACGATTTGATTTCGCGGACCCCTTACTAAATATGGCAAAAGATCGACCTCTAATATTTTCGCGTCAACGTATAACCAGCACACTAAAACAACTAAAATCAATACTTGCATCGATTCGGACTTGTGCCTTGGTCGATTCGATTTCTTAGAATCTTCGAGCCGATTCAACGCACTCATCCTTCGCGGCAACGCGGTGCTTCGCATTGATTCATTTGATGCATTCTTTCGGACAAGGCAACTCTGTGCATCGACTTAGTATCGATGCGTTCCTCGGGACAACGTAACTCTCGTATCGATTCACATCGATACATTTGCTTCGGGCAACGCGACTCGTTGAGTCAACGCTTCAGCGTAATGCGCCGTACGGAGCGGGGCATTACAGAATATACCACTCAAAACAAGGTTCGTCCTCGAACCAAAACCAACACTCCGACTAAGCATTTTATAGATCATATCACGATCTCGTCCCACCAATGCTGTTCAGTTTTACACTACCTCGCAAGCTTTTCACTAATGTTTCAAAGTCATCCATGCAGCTCGATTTATTGTATACAACTCAATTTGGATCCGTACCTATATTCAAGGCGTCCCGAAGATATATGTATTTTGACCAATTCCAGTGGTAGCAAATTAGAACAAAGCTAACAGGTAAATTTCAATCCTATGCTTGCCATCTCGTACTCTCGATCGGACTTGTCTTTAGCATAAGTTCTCGTAATTCTATTGCATATGCATATTGATACACACGCGATCGTCCAACAAAAGTTAAGGCACACGATGCGATTCAAAATTGCATTTCTCATTTCGTATGTTTTATCGGAACTATCAATTCTATGCGTCGTGTCGAGCCGTCGCGCATCCGATCCAACGATCCTTCGCAACGACTTGCGTTCGATGTCGCCACCCAACTATTTCTGAAATCTCGCTATGCAACTTATTCGACATGATTTCCTTTGTAGACTTGCAAACGCATCAACATTCAGGACTACGTCCGCTAGGTTACTTACCTAGACACCGTGCTTAACTTCTTCCGACGCAACTCTAAATTGACATTGCACAAAAGGCCACAATCTATCCAACACGAAAGTTTACATCCAGGCGACGGTGCTCAAGGCAACGATCGCCTTGACACGAAGGTTTTTACGATGCGCCTTACGTTCGATTCCTATCGAGTAGGAAATTCACTAGCCAAATTTCCAACTTATTCGCCTCGCAACATCGAATATAACTTCGATTCACGCAAGCTCAATTGCAAGGTGAATTCGAATCTAATGACATGACTCATAGGTCATTCCCTTATCGTTCTCTCTCGTACATAGCATGATTCTCGCAATCGCCTATCCGAATCACCAAGTTCGTTGGTGAATTTCAAGTTCGATCGTCGACCAACATAACCATTCGAGCATTCATCTGACGAATACTCAAATCTAACCATATATTCTCAATCGAAAGCTATTCCGACAATTTTTAATGCCTAGACTTATCGTCAACATGCACCGTGTTATATTTGTTATCGGTGCAATCTCATATACGATATCGCATGGGTCATCTTACGGTCTTGCAGCATTCAATTTGGTTTGGCGGTCAAGTCTTCTAGGGTCAGCTGCCCTAAAGCTACGCTCGATAACTGTGGATCATCACCGAAGGACAGTTTACTATGAACCATGCTATATCTTATTCCGGAGCCAAATCACGTTCCGACGATTCTATGCGACTACCCAATCTCGGATAAAACCATTTCTATCGGCACAACTGATGCGCAACTATCCTCCGAGTCAAGTCATGCACGGCCGTCGACGATTCCGCAATTTGAAACATCTATTCATATCGAGTTCGAGTCTATCTTATTTCGCGGTCGACACACGAGATGCTATACGCATCGAACAATCGTCGATGACTTATAGTCTCGCCCTGATCAATCACAAAATTTATGATCAACCAAGTTCGTTCATTCTTGTATCGTTACTTACAAAAATTTTGATAGCGCAAGGCGCACTCCATTTTGTATTCTCACATCGTGCTTACGTTTCCTTGTGTATCGATCTTGATAGTTCATATAAATTTCGATAGTGTAACACCCATATTCGGAATACGTATTTTATCAAGCATATACGTATTTCGGACCTGTATTTTATTTTCTCGAATTTTGCCTGTACTAGTAATTGACTTGACTTACGAATTTTGGATTTCTCGTAATTGGGTTTTACCTAGCTTGGTTTTATGTTGTGGAGAAGGTTGGTTTGGTTTGATTTATTTTGCATTGGAGCACCTTAGCTAACCTCCACCCTACACTAAACTTATCCTCCACCATTAAAATCCCCACCTAACACTCTCTCTCTTTATTACTTTTCTCTATCTCCTTCTTCTTCCTTCCTCTACACAACTCACCAACACCCATAGGCAAGTGCACCTTGCCACCACATGAGAACCCTATTTTATTTGTCCATTAGCTAGATTAGGCCATAGAGATGAACATTAGAACTTGACATTTTGTGATTTGGTGTCTCCATTGTTCTAGATCTAAGTTTTCTCTAATTTTGGATTTACATGGTTTTGATCTATTTTAGTTGGGTTTTTGTGGATTTTGATGCTTCCATGTGGAAGAGAATTCAATTTTACTCAAGTTAGACCTTTCAAAATCTAGAATTGGCTTTGATTTGACAAAGATATGAAAATTTGAATTTTTGGTGTTCTTGGTGTTCTTCTCGGCCTGGAGTAGTAGCAGCCTGCGCTCTTTAGCGCAGTGCTGGACTGCGCACCCCCTCTCGGCCTGCGCTCTTTAGCGCAGCGCCAACCGCGCTGCTTGCCTCTTGGCGAACTGCGCTCAGCCCCCTGCGCAGTCTGCTCATGCGCAATCTAACCCCTGCGCAGTTCACTCCTGCGCAGTCTGCTCCTGTGCAATCAACCCCTGCGCAGTTCACTCCTGCGCAGTCCGCCCATGCGCCATCTGCCCCTGCGCCCTGTGCCCTGCGCACTTGGCACCCTGCACAGCTGACACCCTGCGCAATCCAACCCCTGACCCCTTGCGCAATCCACCCCTATTCGGGCAGGATCCAACCGTATAGTCTGCTGCTCCATAAGCCAAGCACAATCCCTGCGCCCTGTGACACGATGCCACCACGTGGCCCGGCTTTCCGCAATGAGAACATCCCACTGTGGAAGATTGCTTCTGCTTCTGCTGCTGAGGGTACGTCGGGGTTGAATGTTGAACCGACGTTACTGAGGCCGCCCGCCTTGGAGTTCCAATAGTCAAAGCCCTGACTGCCGGGGCTGGTGCTGAAGATTGGTTCATCTGGCTGTGAGATCGCTTCCGACCTCTGGTCCTATCTACGATCCTCTGGGAGGTATATTCATGCCTCCTAGCTGCTCTAAATACTGCATCGAAGGTCTGATGCTCAAACTGCTCAACTGCCAATAGAATCTCGAGATGGAGCCCCTGCTGGAATCGCTGGGCTCTATCATACTCGGTTGCCACCAAGGTGGGAGCAAACCGACTGAGTCTCGAAAACTCGGCCGCATATCCGTCGGCCGTCCTGTCCATCTGCTTCAGATTGGTGAACCTCGTCTGCAGATCGTACCGAGCTACAGCATCAAAATACTTGGTCTGGAATCTCTCTCGGAATACTGCCCAAGCAATATGTGCCACTAATCCAACGGCCTGCGCCGCCCACCAGCTGCAGGCAAGATCCAATAGCTGCAGGCGCACTACGGCCATTCTCGTTCTCTGGGGTCCTGGCTGCTTCTAGAATCACCTCTGTGTCCTGAAGCCAAGCATCTGCGACGATAGCATCTTCACTGCCGTCGAAGAATGGAGGGTTCAAGCGCTTGAAGCTGTTGGCCGTGCTATTACCCTGATGACCTACTCTGGTCAAAGCATCCGTCACTGCCTGGTGCAAGGCATCTCCTCGACGATCTTGGGAAGCTATTAAGGTCCTGACAAGACCTACCAAAGTGCCATCATCAGGCTCTGCAGGATGAACGGGCTGAACTGGTGGCTCTCCGCCAGAAGGCACGACTCTGGAGGCCAGTCCCAAATGCTGGGCTTGATCTCCGGGTTGCTGCTGGTCCACGGGAAGTGCTCTGCCGTGCTGTTCGGCATGGCCAGGTACAATACCGCTGAAGAAGACGACATAGGGAACAATAAGGATGGACCAAGACAATCAAACGATTACAATCATGTGATCAGGTCAAGAATCCAGGGATTCAGAGGATACGAACAGAGATCAAGGGCGAGTACTGATTGAGACATCTATTCGGTAAACCCATACATATCTTGATTTACAAGACCTGCATGGGCCACCACTTAAACCATGTCACGCCCCAGAACCAGAATACTGGAGAGCGGGGGCAGACATAGCCAGCTACGTATATTGAAGTGCAACCCACCTCGCTATACGGTCACGGCTGTCTAGATACATGAGGGTTTAACTACAAGCCAACAGTCTCTTAAGGTCATGAACAAGCCTAGTGTCTCAATCACAAGCAAGTAAGTAAATGTTTACAAGATATAAGATCACCAAATATACAATAGTAAGGAGTCCCAAACATTACATATTCAGCTGATCATAAAGCTAGTCGTTACAAAATGTGAGGACTAGCAAGAGTTTAGTCATACATGATCAACCCTAGGATCTGTCAATCATGTTACAGCCCGTAGGCAGACAGTAAGAGAAGGTGCAATCGAGCTAAACAGGTGCTCGTCGGCTAAACGTCTCAAAAGAATATTTCTACAATAAAGTGGGAGAGCCAAAAAAACCCACTCGTTGCCCTGGTTACGCCTGGTGTTCACCATCGGGCTGGAAGGTCGGTAGATCCTTTGGAGCTGCTCCGAAATCTGGCCATACAAAACCAGCTGGGTCAGACCCCAGAAAGAGCAAGTGCCACAAAGGAAGCTTCACTTAGGAACTAAAACCAGCAATTAGCACAAGGGTAAAATAAATAGTAAGAACTGGAAATAAGGAAAATATATCAGGAAGATATACGACGAGAGAACCATGGGACTATTCAGATAACCAGGTTATAACCCGTAAACCAAACAAGGACTGGGGTTGTAACCCTTCATCTGAATGGAACTTGGTTTCCCACCATTTATCGGCAGTTAACATAAGAAATCAGAACATATAACAATCTTGTACATGATCAAGATAAGACTAGACTGGTTGCTCTCCATTCAACAATCACGGCCAAACAATAAGTACGGCTTGATACTTTAACTAACTAGGGTTATCACAGGCCTAGTTACTAGCAAGATGCAGTGAGATTATTCCACAGCCACAAGCCCTGCAGACCATCCAGGTTACCCAGGTCGAATATTAGGAGTTGAATTCAAGTGGGTACATCGTCCAGGAAACGCATGTACCCTTAGGTGACTTAGAGAGTGCAACACATGACAGTGTGCTGGAAATATGCCCTACTCGACGGCAGGCTACAGATCCCAAGAGCGCCCAGGTACGGGATTGCCTGTAGCTGAAAAATCTCTTCATGACTACTGTTATTCTAGTTATTAACCTTAGTCCCTTTCAGTGGGTACCCCTGACCATGGTATTCAGGAGACCCATCCTAAACATGATGCAAGACCAGACTATTTAATTGTAAAAGCACAATCGCCCACGGTGTCCAGGTTATTCATATTTGTCATGTCATGTCATGCCAGGTTAGCCGTCACAACAGCAGCATGTCAGGTTTTCTTATTAGGAGTGCGCCACGGCGGGCCACTATCATGCATTATCATGTTGTGCCCATGTATCATGCCAGGTTCATGTATCATGTCGTGTTCATGTCACAATTATCCCATATTAACTAAGGATCAAGAGAAACAACATGGATAAGGTAACAAGATTTGTCTTGGCAAAATAAGTGGTACAAGAGATAAAAGGGGTGCCAGGGACAACATACACCAGCAAACAGCATGCGCCATCAAAACTGCATGCGCCAGCAAACAGCATGTGCCAGCAAAATAACATGCGCCAAAACAGCATGTGCCAGCAAAACAGCATGCGCCAGCAAAACAGCATGCGCCAGAAAACAGCATACGCTAGCAAACAGCCTGCGCCAGAAGACAGCATGCGCCAGGAAAACAGCATGCGCCAGGAAAACAGCATACGCCAGAAAAATAACATGCGCCAAAAAATAGCATGCGCCAAGAAAATAACATGCGCCAGCAAAACAGCATGAGCCAGGAAACAGCATACGTCAGAAAAACAACATGCGCCAGAAAACAGCATGCGCCAACAAACAACATGCGCCAGCAAAACAGCATGCGCCAGGAAACAGCATGTGCTAACAAAACAGCATGCGCCAGGAAACAGCATGCGCCAGAAAAATAGCATGTGCCAGCAAACAGCATGCGCCAGGAAACAGCATACGCCAGGACAGCATGCGCCAGCAAACAGCATGTGCCAGGACAGCATGAGCCAGTAAACAGCATGCGCCAGGACAGCATGCGCCAGCAAAATAGCATGCGCCAGCAAATAGCATGGCAACAGTGTTTTGCCAGCAAATAGCATGCGCCAGGACAGCATGCACCAGCAAACAGCATGCGCCAGCAAACAGCATGGCAACAGCTTTTTGCCAGCAAACAACATGCGCCAGAACAGCATGCGCCAGCAAACAACATGTGCCAGCAAACAGCATGGCAACAGCTTTTTGCCAGCAAAACAGTATGGGCCAGGAAAATAGCACTGCTCATCTTCTCCAATCAGCCTCTAATGGCCATGAAAATCTATGAACCAAAAAGACCATAAATCACTCAAAATAAGTCGAAATCAGGACTTCTAATAGTCTAAATTGGGTATTATCAAATTTCCTACAACATAGAACCGTCAAAACTTGAAAACAAGAAGGTTAGACAGATCAAAACCATAAAAACCCAAAAATGGCTAAAACCTAGATCTACAAGAAAATATACAAGAAAATGTAAAATGACAAGAACTAAGTTGGATTAAAAAGTTGCATAGAAGAGCTTAGAACAATAAAAATGGTGGGTTCCTTCATGAAGCAAGTTACACTTGCCTAGGTTAGGGTTCTCTTGGTTGGTGGTGGAGAGAGTAAATGAAGAATGAAGGAAGTAAAGAGGAGAGAGAAAGGGAACGGGTTATAAATAAGGAGGGTGGTGGTAGGTACGGGGGTTCACCTTTGGTTCATGATGAACCAAAGCAAACCAAGCCAAGCCGAACCAACCCAAGAATAAACCAATCAATGAAATACTAGAATAAATCAAGCAGGAAGACATGCAATACGGGTCAGATTACGTATACGTATACCAAGATACGCAATACGAACCACAGGCATTACAATTTCCATGGCTCATTTTGTGTAGATCTAAAACTTGTTGTATTTTCGGATTCGTGGGTTTTGATCTAGCTAACCTTATTATTTTCAAGTTTTGATGGTTTATGTTGTAGAGAATTTTGTTCTACCCAATTTTGACCTATAGAAGTCCAGATTTGGGCTTGGAAATGAAGGATTTGGAGAGCTTGGAAGCAATGGCTTCCATGGTTCTGTTCTCAGAAAATTTGGAGAAGAAGAACAGTTCTAGACGCAGGGCTCCTTGCCGCAGTCTGGCCGCATATCGCATATCTCGAGCCGCATAAGGCTTTGCTAATTCTGGCCGCATAAGGCTTTGCTAATTCTGGCCGCATAAGGCTTTGTAATTCTGGCCGCATGAGACTTTCTATTCTGGCTGCATGAGACTTTCCATTCTGGCCGCATGAGACTTTCCACTCTGGCCGCCTGAGACTTTTCATCCCGAGCCGCATAAGGGCCCAGATCCCTTAGCCGTATAGACCTGATCTTTCCTGGCCGTATGACTTCAGCAGCCGAGCCGCATGGACTTAGTTTCCTCAGCCGCATGGGCTCGTTCTTTTCGAGCCGCATGAGCCCCTACTCCCTTGGCCGCATAGCATTGCACCTGGCTCAATTGCCGTATAAACTCTATTTTACTCATCCGCACGAACCAAACAATTTTAGCGCATATGCATGTTTTACTCAGCCGCATGAACCAATATTTTCTCAGCCGCATGAGACCCTATTTTTTCGGCCGCATGAACTCTAGCCCATAATACCTTTTTGGCTGATTCTTGTCCCGAATTGATATTGATTGACATTGATTGTGACCTTGACTGTTAATTGATTATGCGTTCCTAGTTGGAACTAAGAGACTGGCTAGTTGTCTTATTGAATTGAATGAGACACGTTCATATTTACTATGAACTATTGTAATCGATTGGCCAATCCCAAATATTGGCATATAGGCACGTACAGGCTTCAATTTATTTCTCTACAAAAGCTGCATGTGTAATTTATGGTCGAGGCATGATTATTCCATGGCTAGGTTTGATTATTGCATTATACTATGTAAGACCTACAACCTAACCGCATGGTCATCGTTGTAGAGTTGTGCATATCGTACTTGTACTAAAGTACTCATTCTGAAGGACCATGATCCACGGCATGGGACTTCACTTAACATAGAGGCTACTAAGTTAAATAAAATAATAATTGAATGGAGAGAATGGATTCCCAAGTTTTTACATGGCAGCCATCTTTGGGACTATTAGTGCATGATGTCACGCTCCGACCCGGAATCACCCGAATTATCGTCCTCGCAGGGGGCGTGATCCCGCACGAGCCTGGAGTTGCGCTCGTGCAAGACAAGATGACAAGTTCTCAAATGGTTATCTTTTGATTTGATATTAACAACGAAAGAAAAATAGAGTATACGAAACCATTCTTTTTATTAATATCTGAAACTGAGATTACAAAGGCTTTCGATTGCCTAAATATATGCCAGATTGGCTACAACACTCAGGTTCTCTCTTGCCCACAAAGGATTTTACCGTTCCATACATCATGCCTTCTATATCTCAGCCGCATCAATCCTGTTGTATAGTCCGAGCGTCAATGCGATCGCACGCTTCAATACGCTTCGGCATTCCAAGCCTCAACGCGTTCAAGCAACGCTTCGCTGCGAGCCATCCATTCTCTACACCCTGCATGAAGATGGTGGGGGATCAATACCTTCGTCCTCGTATGTACTGAAGCAAAGATCTTCTTTCTAAACCGACATTGTAATATTTATATTGAATCATGCAACTTAGCTTATGATCTTGCTATGTTCTCCTTTGGGTCAATTTTTATGGCATCTTCGAAAGTGTAAAGCATGTTATCATAGCAGCATGTTATCGAATTGAATAGGCAAGCAAACAAGCAATCTCGTGTTTGATTCGTGGCGTGACTTCTTACCAAGTCTACGCACTCGCCCTTGCACCGACGCAAGGTGAATACGCCCCATTCCTTCCCTGTCATGTTATATGTGCATCTCTAAGCAGGATCTATATACAGGACGCATACGCGCCTACACTTTCAACCCATCGTTCCTTAACTATATGAGGGCCGTTGGCGTATCCGTGCCGGAATGGACTAAAGGAGTTCCTTTCTTTTCTCTCCTTCTTTTCTCAATATTTTGTCAGGCTTGCCCGGTATTTCACTTTGGGTCGCAGTCCCAACAACCGAAACGTTCCCGCTGTATACCATCATTTACGACTTTTCCCATCTCGTTTAAGGATGTGCGCCTATAAAGATTATTCGATTCCCTCCTAGGCCAAGCGGTTCCGGGGCGCTCCGGCATTTAACCGTTTAGGAAAACACCCGTGCACGGGAGATATCATATTTTATCTCTCGTCCATTCCATTCGACCATGCACATGCCCTATTTATTCAAGCAATCAAATTCAAACAACCAAACATAGTCTTGAGTTCGAGACTCAAACTTTATCATCTCGCCCCTCTTCCGTTAACTTTCTGTGTTCTTACGTTTTATACTTCGTTTCAATGATTCAATGGCATCGTGCCTCAACTCAATGCTCGTCAATCGAACGATCCGAAGGTCTTGAACACCTATCGAGGCACCATGTCATATCCGACAGTTCTGTCACATTCATGCCACAACTGTATTCCCTTGCAACGAAGCCATCTTTTATTATCCCGTGCACTTAGGCACGTTTCGACCGTATCCCCATGTTCCATAACTTAGTATTCAATGTTCGGGCTTGCGCACTAGGGCGCTCGCCTACTGTCTTCCAATGTTCTAGCCTTCTAACTCGTGCACGAAGGCACAGTATGGTTCGTGCACTAAGGCACTCGCCGATTACAGTTATCCCATGTTCTTGCGGCTTGTGCGTACCGAGGCGCTCGCCTTTGCGATATCCATGTTCTATAGCGACTCGTGCATTTGATGCACGTTTCATTTTAATTGTTCTAACTTAGTGTTCGACTCACACTATAATTTATCTCCGATCGAACCACGCCCGTGGCGTCGATAGGTTAACTTAGCATACAAAGATGTATTTGACTTATCGAATGAAGGAGTAAAAAGAAGTCAATCCTCCCACCTTGAGTCGATACGCCTTATCGTTTCATCGAGCCATGTGACTCGATTTCATAACTTTGTTGCATGGCCACTCTCCTGACTTAGCCATTCGAGTACTTCATGTTTAATTGAATCATACGTCCGATTTACCTTAGCGTGCCCAAGTCTCAGCCTGTTACAAGGTGACGATTTGATTTCGCGGACCCCTTACTAAATATGGCAAAAGATCGACCTCTAATATTTTTGCGTCAACGTATAACCAGCACACTAAAACAACTAAAATCAATACTTGCATCGATTCGGACTTGCGCCTTGGTCGATTCGATTTCTTAGAATCTTCGAGCCGATTCAACGCACTCATCCTTCGCGGCAACGCGGTGCTTCGCATTGATTCATTTGATGCATTCTTTCGGACAAGGCAACTCTGTGCATCGACTTAGTATCGATGCGTTCCTCGGGACAACGTAACTCTCGTATCGATTCACATCGATACATTTTCTTCGGCAACGCGACTCGTTGAGTCAACGCTTCAGCGTAATGCGCCGTACGGAGCGGGGCATTACAGAATATACTACTCAAAACAAGGTTCGTCCTCGAACCAAAACCAACACTCCGACTAAGCATTTTATAGATCATATCACGATCTCGTCCCACCAATGCTGTTCAGTTTTACACTACCTCGCAAGCTTTTCACTAATGTTTCAAAGTCATCCATGCAGCTCGATTTAAATTTGTATACAACTCAATTTGGATCCGTACCTATATTCAAGGCGTCCCGAAGATATATGTATTTTGACCAATTCCAGGGTAGCAAATTGGAACAAAGCTAACAGGTAAATTTCAATCCTATGCTTGCCATCTCGTACTCTCGATCGGACTTGTCTTTAGCATAAGTTCTCGTAATTCTATTGCATATGCATATTGATACACACGTCGTCCAACAAAAGTTAAGGCACACGATGCGATTCAAAATTGCATTTCTTATTTCGTATGTTTTATCGGAACTATCAATTCTATGCGTCGTGTCGAGCCGTCGCGCATCCGATCGCAACGATCCTTTGCAACGACTTGAGTTCGATCGCCACCCAACTATTTCTGAAATCTTGCTATGCAACTTATCTCGACATGATTTCCTTTGTAGACTTGCAAACGCATCAACATTCAGGACTACGTCCGCTAGGTTACTTACCTAGACACCGTGCTTAACTTCTTCCGACGCAACTCTAAATTGACATTGCACAAAAGGCCACAATCTATCCAACACGAAAGTTTACATCAAGGCGACGGTGCTCAAGGCAACGATCGCCTTGACACGAAGGTTTTTACGATGTGCCTTACGTTCGATTCCTATCGAGTAGGAAATTCACTAGCCAAATTTCCAACTTGTTCGTCTCGCAACATCGAATATAACTTCGATTCACGCAAGCTTAATTACAAGGTGAATTCGAATCTAATGACATGACTCATAGGTCATTCCCTTATCGTTCTCTCTCGTACATAGCACGATTCTCACAATCGCCTATCCGAATCACCAAGTTCGTTGGTGAATTTCAAGTTCGATCGTCGACCAACATAACCATTCGAGCATTCATCTAACGAATACTCAAATCTAACCATATTATTCTCAATCGAAAGCTGTTCCGACAATTTTTAATCGCCTAGACTTATCGTCAACATGCACCGTGTTATATTTGTTATCGGTGCAATCTCATATACGATATCGCATGGGTCATCTTACGGTCTTGCAACATTCAATTTGGTTTGGCGGTCAAGTCTTCTAGGGTCAGCTGCCCTAAAGCTACGCTCGATAACTGTGGATCATCACGAAGGATAGTTTACTACGAACCATGCTATATCTTATTCCGGAGCCAAATCACGTTCCGACATTCTATGCGACTACCCAATCTCGGATAAAACCATTTCTATCGGCGCAACTGATGCGCAACTATCCTCCGAGTCAAGTCATGCACGGCCGTCGATGATTCCGCAATTTACGAAACATCTATTCATATCGAGTTCGAGTCTATCTTATTTTGCGGTCGACACACGAGATGCTATACGCATTGAACAATCGTCGATGACTTATAGTCTCGCCCTGATCAATCACAAAATTTATGATCAACCAAGTTCGTTCATTCTTGTATCGTTACTTACAAAAATTTTGATAGCGCAAGGCGCACTCTATTTTGTATTCTCACATCGTGCTTACGTTTTCTTGTGTATCGATCTTGATAGTTCATATCAATTTCGATAGTGTAACACCCATATTCGGAATACGTATTTTATCAAGCATATACGTATTTCGGACCTGTATTTTATTTTCTCAATTTTGCCTGTACTTGTAATTGACTTGACTTGCGGATTTTGGATTTCTCGTAATTGGGTTTTACCTGGCTTGGTTTTATGTTGTGGAGAAGGTTGGTTTGGTTTGATTTATTTTGCATTGGAGCACCTTAGCTAACCTCCACCCTACACTCAACTTATCCTCCACCATTAAAATCCCACCTAACACTCTCTCTCTTTATTACTTTTCTCTCTCCTTCTTCTTCCTTCCTCTACAACTCACCAACACCCATAGGCAAGTGCACCTTGCCACCACATGAGAACCCTATTTTATTTGTCCATTAGCTAGATTAGGCCATGGAGATGAACATTAGAACTTGACATTTTGTGATTTGGTGTCTCCATTGTTCTAGATCTAAGTTTTCTCTAATTTTCTCTAATTTGGATTTACATGGTTTTGATCTATTTTAGTTGGGTTTTTGTGGATTTTGATGCTTCCATGTGGAAGAGAATTCAATTTTACTCAAGTTAGACCTTTGAAAATCTAGATTTGGCTTTGATTTGACAAAGATATGAAAATTTGAATTTTTGGTGTTCTTGGTGTTCTTCTCGGCCTGGAGTAGCAGCCTGCAGCCTGCGCTCTTTAGCGCAGTGCTGGACTGCGCACCCCCTCTCGGCCTGCGCTCTTTAGCGTAGCGCCAACCGCGCTGCTTGCCTCTTGGCGAACTGCGCTCAGCCCCCTGCGCAGTCTGCTCATGCGCAATCTAACCCCTGCGCAGTTCACTCCTACGCAGTCTGCTCCTGCGCAATCCACCCCTGCGCAGTTCACTCCTGCGCAGTCCGCCCATGCGCCATCTGCCCCTGCGCCCTGTGCCCCTGCGCACTTGGCACCCTGCGCAGCTGACACCCTGCACAATCCAACCCCTGACCCCTTACGCAAACCATTGGCTCTTGGAGTTTTGGTTTTATTTCTTTAAGCTTGGCTCTTCTTTAGCCCTGTATATTGATATTTTATTAGATATTTTACGCCCATTTTATATCCTTACGCCTTTTGTCATGAACTTGATTTTACTTAATATGTTTGGAATGACTATTGCACATGGCATGGTATGACAAGGAACTAGTATAACACGACAGAGACCCGTAGCGGTGCACTCCTGACATGACCAACCTGACATGATAGTGGCCGTCGTGGCGTACTCCTGACAAGTACCCTGACATGATTTATCTTGATGCTGTTGCGACGGCTAACTTGACTCGTATAATCAACTTGACACCGTGGGTATTCCTGCTTGCTTGCTTATGCAATCCACTTGTCTTGTCTTGCATCATGTCTAGGACGTGACTCCCTGGTTCCCACGGTCAGGGATTCATACTGAATATGGATTAGGCTAATGACTAGATCAAACTATAGTTCATGGAGAATTTCAGTCACAGGCAATCTCGTTATCTGGGCGCTCTTAATTGGACTTGTAGCTTGCCGACGAGTAGAGCATATTTCCAGCACACTGTCATGTGTTGCACCCTCTAAGTCACCTAAGGGTATATCGTCTCCCGGGTGATGTACCCAACCATACTCTCAATCCGCGGAAGGGTAACTGGATGGTCTGCAGGGCTTGGGACTGGGAAATTTCTCACTTGCATCTTGTTAGTAATTAAGGTTTGTGATAACCCTAGTTAGTTAAGTAGTAAGCCGTAGTAATTGCTTAGCCGCTTGTGAATGGATGGAGTCCAGCCTTGTCTAAGTCTTGTCTAGCCCCTGTACCTGGAACTCTTGTACATGCTTGTTTTACTTATCTGTAACAATAAATGGGTAGAGACTGAGTGCTGTTCAGGCGAATGGTTACAACCTCGATCCTTGTCTGGTTTAAGGGTTGTAACCTGGCTCCCGGAATGGTCCCACGTCACTAGTCGTTTATTGTCCTGTTGCACTCTTTATTACTTGTACCTTCTTCCATTTCTTTTCTTATGTTCTGATATGCTGGCTTTTGTTCTTATTTCGTGGCCTCCTTTGTGGCACTTGCTCTTTCTGGGGTTTGACCCAACTGGTTTTGTGTGGCCAGATTTCGGAGCAGCTCCCGAGGATCTTCCGAACCTCCAGCCCGATGGTGGCGACTAGAAGGAACCCGGGCTACGAGTGGGTTTTCTATTTTGTTTCGCTCATCCTATTGTAAAGTTATTCTTTTGAGGCGTTTAGCCGACGAGCACCTGTTAGCTCGATGCACATTTACTTACTGTCTGCCTACGGGCTGTAAACATGATTAACAAATCCTAGGGTTGATCATGTATGACTAAACTCTTGCTAGTCCTCGCATTTTGTACGACTAGCTTCATGATCAACTGAATATGTAATATTTGGGACGCCTTTTATTGTATATTTGGTGGTCAAACATCTTGTACTTATATTACTTGCTTGAGATTGAGACAATAGGCTTGACCTTAAGAGACCGTTGGCTTGCAGTAAACCCTCATATCTAGACAGCCGTGACCGTATAGCGAGATGGACTTCATTTCAATATACGTAGCTGGCTATGTTCGCCCCCTCTCCAGTATTCTGGTTCTGGGGCGTGACAGATAGCAAGAGGGTCGACTTCGAATCCGTTTCAACGTTAACTTAACTTGCATCGCATACATCCAAGTTCGCAACAAACTTTTCCATACGCATCCACTCGTTCTCCGATTCGTCGTATCCCGCTATACTTTGATCACGTAACTGAGTTACCGATTATCCAACATCGAACCCTCAAGTCATACAATCTCGCCCTCTAAGTTTCACGTGTTTTTCAGTCGTACTCAAATGAGTTTTGCCGTAACGTAACCAACTATTTCTTAGGCACGATTACTCACGTCAACCAACTCTTCACCGAAGTCGCACATCGTGCGATTCGATTACAATTTGCATCGCCTAACATTTCTACCGAAATCGTAAGTCGTGCAATTCGAATCGTCTCGCCCAACATTTCTATCGAAATCGCAAGTCGTACGACTCGATTCGTCTAGCCAAACATGTCTATCGAGATCGCAAGTCGTGCGATTCGATCCGCCTCGCCCAACATTTCTATCGAGATCGCAAGTCGTGCGACTCATTCATAAGCTCGAGTTTTCCTTTCCGTCGGTCCGATTATTACTTCAAGGCATAATCGTTCCGCTAGTCTCGGTCGTCCGACCGACTTATAATTCTCGTCCGATGTATCATTCATTGATACGAGTCTCGCCTTATCGTCCCAACCGATTTTCGAAGAACACTTGCATCAACATACCGTCGTACAAATTTTCAATCGAGTCTCAGTACTCTCCCGTCCGTTGCGACAAATCTTCCGCGATTCTCACAACGCGTCGATGCAATTCATCGCACAAGTGGTATACCATATACCATCGGAATCGAGTCATTCATCGCCTACGTGGTATGGCATATACCACTCGGAACTTAAGTCATTTCCCTCGTTATACTTAGTATAAACCAACGATCTCTTCCGACTCACGATTTCCGCAGTGATCGTGGTTGATCACAACCGTAACTTTGATTTAATCAAATCCGACGCAACTCGGCCAATGTTCTCGTTTTCCAACATAAGTTTGGTGTGCAACCGAACGATTCGTTCTATCGATTTATGATTTCAATTCTTTCCTTATGTTACATCTCGTGCAACTATTTGTATGATATGCGTTGCACCCCGTGCAACAAATTTTACTTTCGATACGCGTTACACATCGTGCTACGATTTATTTCGACATTTTATTTTACTTGTGCAATGATTATTTCCGATCTCCCTTGCACTCCGTGCAACGATTATTTGATATGTGTTGCACCGCGTGCAATAATTTTTACTTCCAACACACGTTGCACATCGTGTAACGATTTATTCCCGACTTTCCAAGTCAATGCCTAATCCGTTCAACACATTCGGTATTGGCTTATCACTTTCATTTTAACGCATATTCACATTAACTCGTTGCACTTTATGCATCATTTTATTTCTCTTTCAACATGTTACATTGCGACAACATCTCAAATCGTATTTCACAATTAGTTGCGCTTACAGCAACTAACATTTTTACGGCTCGTTGCATTCAATACAATATACCCATTGCACTTTCTTAGCAAATATCATGAAATTTCCAAAACACATGTGGCAAAATTTCACGATTTGTATTAGACTTATTGTATAGAATATCCAGTACGGCATCGAATAGAGTCAAGAGTGATTTCAAGTGGTGGTGGGCAACTTTTAGAATTGTAATGAAGCGAGCGTCTAGAGGAAATTGAGCCTAGAGCTCTAATACCAATTTGTCACGCCCCGACCCGGAATCACCCGAATCATCATCCTCTCGCAGGGGGCGTGATGCCGCACGAGCCTGGAGTTGCGCTCGTGCAAGGCAAGATGACAAGTTCTCAAATGGTTATCTTTTGATTTGATATTAACAACGAAAGAAAAACAGAGTATACGAAACCATTCTCTTTATTATATTGAAACTGAGATTACAAAGGCTTTCGATAGCCTAACAATATATGGCAGATTGGCTACAACACTCAGGTTCTCTCATACCCACAAAGGATTTTACCGTTCCATACATCATGCTTCTATATCTCAGCCACATCAATCATGTAGCATAGTTCGAGCGTCAATCGATCGCACGCTTCAATACGCTTCAGCATTCCAAGCCTCAATGCGTTCAAGCAACGCTTCGCTGCGAGCCATCCATTCCCTGCACCCTGCATGAAGCTGGTGGGGGATCAGTACGTTCGCCCTCGCATGTACTGAAGCAAAGATCTTCTTTTCAAACCGACATTATAATATTTATGTTGAATCATGCAACTTAGCTTATGATCTTGCTATGTTCTCCTTAGGGTCAATTTTCATGGCATCTTCGAAAGTGTAAAGCATGTTATCATAGCAGCATGTTATCGAATTGAATAGGCAAGCAAACAAGCAATCTCGTGTTTGATTCGTGGTGCGACTTCTTACCAAGTCGACGCACTCGCCCTGCACCGACGTAAGGTGAATACGCCCTATTCCTTCCCTGTCATGTTATATGTGCATCTCTAAGCAGGATCTATATGCGGGACGCATACGTGCCTACACTTTCAACCCATCGTTCCTTAACTATATGAGGGCCGTTGGCGTATCCGCGCCGGAATGGACTAAAGGAGTTCCTTTCTTTTCTCTCCTTCTTTTCTCAATATTTGTCGGGCTGTCCGACGTTTCACGGGTTGGGTCGCGTCCCAACAACCGAAACGTTCCCGCTGCATACCATTATTTGGTTTTTTCCATCTCGTTTAAAGATGTGCGTCTACAAAGATTATTCGATTCCCTCCTAGGCCAAGCGGTTCCGGGGCGCTCCGACATTTAACCGTTTGGGGAAACACCCGTGCACGGGAGATATCACATTTTATCTCTCGTCCATTCCATTCGACCATGCAACGCCCTTATTATATTCAAGCAATCAAATTCAAACAACCAAACATAGTCTTGAGTCCGAGACTCAGACTTTATCATCTCGCATCTCTTCCGTTAACTTTCTGTGTTCTTACGTTTCATACTTCTGTTTCAATGATTCAATGGCATCGTGCCTCAACTCAATGCTCGTCAACCGAACGACCCAAAGGTCTTGAACACCTTTCGAGGCACCATGTCATATCCGACAGTTCTGCCACATTAATGCCACAACTGTATTCCCTCGCAACGAAGCCATCTTTTATTATCCGTGCACGTAGGCACGTTTCGACCGTATCCCCATGTTCCATAACTTAGTATTCAATGTTCGGGCTTGCGCACTAGGGCGCTCGCCTATTGTCTTCCAATGTTCTAGCCTTCTAACTCGTACGCGAAGGCACGGTATGGTTCGTGCACTAAGGCACTCGTCGATTACAGTTATCCCATGTTCTTACGGCTTGCGCACCGAGTCGCTCGCCTTTGCGATATACAATGTTCCATAGCGACTCATGCATTTGATGCACGTTTCATTTCAATTGTTCTAACTTAGTGTTCGACTCACACTAGATTTATCTCCGATCGGACCACGCCCGTGGCGTCGATAGGTTAACTTAGCATACAATGATGCATTTGACTTATCGAATGACGGAGTAAAAAAAGTCAATCCTCCCACCTTGAGTCGATACGCCTTATCGTTTCGCCGAGCCGATGCGGCTCGATTTCATAACTTCGTTGCACGGCCACTCTCCTGACTTAGCCATTCGAGCACTTCGTGCTTCATTGAATCATACGTCCGATTTGCCTTAGCGTGCCCAAGTCTCAGCCTGTGACAAGGCGACGATTTGATTTCTTTGACGCCTTACTAAATATGGCAAAAGATCGACCTCTAATATTTTCGCGTTAACGTATAACATGCACACTAAAACAACTAAAATCAATACTTGCATCGATTCGGACTTGCGCCTTGGTCGATTCATTTCTTAGAATCTTCGAGCCGATTCAACGCACTCATCCTTCGGGGCAACGCGGCGCTTCGTATCGATTCACTCGATGCATTCTTTCGGACAAGGCAACTTTCGTATCGACTTAGTATCGATGCGTTCCTCGGGACAACGTAACTCTCGTATCGATTTGCATCGATACATTTGCTTCGGGCAACGCAACTCGTTGAGTCAACGCTTCAGCGTAATGCGCCGTGCGGAGCGGGGCATTACACCCGACATGCCGGCTGGTTTCCACAGATACTACAAATCTGCCACACGAGCAGGGAGCGGTATCTGCTTATATTATTTATTGTATATTGATGACGGGCGTCCCGTTGGGACTCATCTAATTCATGATTGGCGCAATTGATTGATTAGATAGACTAGCTTGCTTGTACATAGTAAAAACTGAGGAATCCTTATTGCATATTTCCAGAATAACTTGGAACTCACAAGTAAGACGTAGTAGTTGCATGGTCGTTTAAGTTGACTTGTTTGTGTACTGTACCTACTCTGTTAACTACCGAGATGATCAGAATATCAGGAATGATAGGTCAACTTATGTCCTTGTTTGGTTGGAAAGTTGGTTTGAAGTGTCGTGATGTTATGTGAATCCCAGTAGCAAGTAGAGACTACTTATTATATTCCTAATGTTATTACCGGTTCTAATTCCTCATATCGTGCTTTCTTGCGGTACTTGCTATTAGAGTCTAACCTCTCTAGTTTTGCATGGCCAGATTTAGAGCCGGTTCCCGGGACTCAGATTACTTCCACCTCCAGGATGGTCAATACTAGGGATGATCGCCGGAGGACTCGAGTGGTTCCTACTTCTCGCTCGTTTTTACTTACTTTATACTTTGTAGTTCGGCACCGACATGTTAGTCGGATCGTCTTGTACTTACTTTTATATAATTGTAATTAAGTCAGACTGCAGCTGATAACCATTGTGTATACTTTGCAACATCTGGCTATGTTTTATAAAGTCAGATCTCAAGAAAATTTTGACTGAGCGTTTGGGACGCCTTACTGCTTTATCTCACATGTTCTCTAATTATTGTTTCTTGTTTGACTGATTGAGACAATAGATGTTGAGTAACCCTAGTAAGACTTTTATGTAGTATGCACCCCCTCGTCTTTTAGAAAGCATTGATCGTATTATACGGTATTCATCTACCCGTAATAGGTAGCTGGCTGAGTCACTCCCCTGCTCTCCGGTATTCTGGTTCTGGGGCGTGACATAGAGCAACTTAGAAATGTCATAACTTTTAGCTTAGAACTCCGATTTATCTCCTATTTTTTTAAAAAAACTGTATCGAAGTTAGCTTTCCAAATATATATTTTGATAAGCCAAATTCTTTCCGAAACTTTCTGTAAATTATTTGAGTGACAGCTGTACGAAAGACAATACGTTTTGGTATTTTTGCGATTTTGGAGCTTCCGGACACGAAAATGCGATCCGTTTAAAGTTTCGGAAGCTAACACAAAGGGCTACGACATACTTTAATCCTAGAATTTAGTGAAGGCCCAATTGGTACAGTATTGATTTTAAGTAGAAGAGTGACTATACGACATAGGCATTTTGTGTAACCTATGAGCCTATGTAGTATGGATATTAAATGAATGTAGAGTATGTAATGTATGATATTTAGATGAATGAAATTATATATATAATGATATGTATCCTCTTTACATTAATGTATATATATGGTTGAATGCAAGCATGTAGGAATGCAATCACTGTAATGTATGCAAGCAATGCATAAATGCATGAATGAAAGAATGATATACAATAATGCATGAAAGTATATAATGAATGCTAGATACGAATGCAAGGTATACATGTAATGATAGATATGAATACATAATATACATATATAATGCAATATATAATGATAGTATGGTAATGTACAATATATGATGCAAGCATGTATATGTCCACTGTTTTCCCTTTTCCTTATACTTTTCCTTCCCTTCCTTTCCTTTCCATTTCAGTTTTCCCCTTTTT
Source organism: Iris pallida (assembly GCA_029216955.1). Classification (NCBI taxonomy): domain Eukaryota; kingdom Viridiplantae; phylum Streptophyta; class Magnoliopsida; order Asparagales; family Iridaceae; genus Iris; species Iris pallida. The sequence continues at coordinate 70,762 of JANAVB010024605.1, read as the reverse complement.
TTTCCTTCTTCTATTTTTACGTGTTGTATACAATATATAAAGTATAGATGCATGTAAGTATGTAATATGCATGAATGACATGTATGTAATAAAATGAGTATATGCATGCAACTTAATGATATGTGAATGGATATACATGAACTGAAGTATGCATGTATATGGAATATGAATGAATGAATTATATATATATATATATATATATATAATATATATATATATTATATATATATATATATATATATATATATATTATATATATATATATATCTCTCTTCTCTCCCCTCTCTCTCTCTCTCTCATATCTCTCTTCTCTCCCCCTCTCTCTCTTCTCTCTCCTCCTCTCCTCTCTCTTTCTCTCTCTCTCTCTCTCTCTCTCTCTCTCTCTCTCTCTCTCTCTCTCTCTCTCTCTCCCCCCTCTCTCTCCTCTCTCTCTCTCTCTCTCTCTCTTTTCCCTCTCTCTCTCTCTCTCTCTCTCTCTCTCTCTCTCTCTCTCTCTCGCTCTCTCTCTCTCTCTTCCCCTCTCTCTCTCTCTCTCTCTCCTCTCTCTCTCTCTCTCTCCTCTCTCTCTCCTCTCTCGCTCGCTCTATGTGTGTGTGTGTGTGTGTGTGTGTGTGTGTGTGTGTGTGTGTGTGTGTGTGTGTTAAGGTAATGTAATGTATGTATTCACATATATTTTGAGTTAAATATATGAGTTTGTATGCATATATTATATGTATGCATGTATGCAGGAATGAATGTAATATAATGTAGAGTATGCATATATGAATATAATGTATACAAGTATATAATGTATTCAAATAAGTATGTATGCATCTATGTATGTATGTATGTATAGGTGCATGAATGAATGTAAGTATGCATATATGATATGTTTGTAGACATGCATGCAATGTATGTATGTATTCATATATGCAATGTAAGTATGTATGTATGCATTTCTATAAACTGAGTTAACCTATAACCTTTTACACACATGCATTCATACACCCTTTGACACCATGTATCCCATGTCACATACACCTACCTATCACTAAATCTGAGAACATTAACACATATCCTTTCACACACATGTCACACACACACTCACTTACTCTTTTACCTCTCCTTCTCTCTCTATGTGTATATATATATATATATATATATATATATATATATATATATATATATATATATAGCTTTCCTATATATATCTATGTATATGATTATGTGAATATTATATATACATTATATGACTAAGTTTGTGTGCCTTGTTAGCTTATGGTTTAGTTTTGTGCTTGGTTTAGCAAGTGACTTAGGCTATGAGTTAGTAGCTATCTTGGATACTTGATTTGCATATACTTAGTTTGTTTAGACCTAAAATTGACTAACCTAGACTAGTTTGACCCTTGTAGACCAAACCCTAGATGGTTTGACCCCAGTTGACTATAGTTGGCCTAGTTTGACTGTATAGTTTACCAGAGTAGACCAAGTTTGACTTTGACCTAGATTGACCTGAAAATCATATAGATTGCATTACAAACTTTATTTACCTTATAATAAACACATTGTGACCTGTGTTGTTCTAAATAGGACTCATCTACACTGTCTGGACATCTACACTTACTAGATACTCAGGATATCAAGCGAGTACATTCTCTGACCGTTTCATACTTGCTAGAACTTATATTCCTGCTCTAGATTACTTTACTTGTATGCTGTCACGTTGGTAACACGAATTGATGCTATATGGATCTTTTCATGAGATGTTATCCCCTTCGGGAGCATCAGGTACTTCATGTCTTGTGTGTTTTACTTACATCATGTATCGTCATGCTTCACTATTCATGTATACTCTAGAGTTTCATGTACTCTCATGTTCACAGAGCCCCCATGAATCAATTTCACGTGTGCTCTCATCTATGAGGCAGTGAGATCTTGAATCTTAACGTAACATGTCTGGATCCTTGTGTATTGATTGGGGATGGGGGAGTAGAAATAGCATGTGAATAATTCCAAAGTAGTATAATCATATTCAACCTCTCTTGAATCACCTACAGTTGTTCACATGTCTATCTTGTACTCTGATTCACTAGCCACTGATAGTTCTCTACTTATAGTAGATATTTCTATTACACTTATCTCTTTTACTTCATGTACATTCCTTCAGTTATTTATATATCGTACTCTATTGCATGTTTATTTTCTTCTGACATGATATGAACTGCGTGAGATGTATTATGCTCGCTCCTGTCCTGACTGGACCTGTTGATATATTACAGAGGATGAGGATGAGGCTTGCTGTACTACCTATTATGGAGCAGCCTAGACGACACTTGCGAGCTGAACTCTCAGGAGGACCCAGCTCTAGCTGATGTTATCACCCCTACTACCTAGACTAGTTTAGTTAGGCTTTATCTTACTTATGTTGTCATTTGGGGTTGAGTTGTATTATGTTTTGTTATTGTGTCGTTTAGACCCTTAGACTTATTTCCCTTTCTGTTTATACTTTCTTTGAGATTTTCATATTTATGACATCGTGCTATTTCTACCTTAGATGTGATTGAGACTGTATTCTGTATTGTCACCTCCACTCGGAGTGTATATACTGTACAGGTACCTTATATTGTTAGATGTTGTGACCTAGGACAGCGTTCTACCGCCGATACTGCGGCGTAGGCTGGACATACCCACTTCTCGTGCCCTTACTCTAGGGTGTGGGTCATGACACAAATACTTAGAATAATCTTTTTATTACTATTTTTAATATATATAAAAACTCGATGCAATACTTTTGACAACTTGGGCAAAAGTATATTTATTCTATATTATTTTGAAACTATACTTTCCATGAAAATGAAATCTATAAATAAAATATTTTCTGAAAATATGTACCTTACACATATTCGTACTCGATGAGCAATTACGAACGTAAACTTGCATATGTCATGTAATACGGCAAATACAACTTCGCACATGACGTACGAATACGAAGTACAAAAATCAATATCCAATTTACTAAAAAAAATTAGTAGGAAATTAGGGGTTTTACACATGTCACCCAATGCAGATCTAGAACGAGTGCCTTGGAACACACTTGCATCGGGTACCTTTGCTTTGATCCTCTTCGGCCTCATCTTCGGTTTAGCGACCGATATAGAAGCATTCTGGGAGGGGTTCTTGAAATCTCTAGAACCCTGTGCCGCGTAGCACATGACGATACGGGGTTCGTCTTCTCTATGGCTCACCGACCCCCTGTTGAGCCTCTGGCATGGGGCCGACATGGAGTGAAGTATCTGGAAGACGGAATGTCTGCTCGATGATGACACGGCCTCCTGCTGGCAGCAGCAGTTGATGGTAATCTGGGTACAAGAGTGCATTAATTTAGGCACGCCCTGCGCCACAGGTTCTTCTTCCGCTTGGAAGAGGGTTGAATCTTCCGCCATGGCACCCCCATTGTACATGCAGGGAAGCTGCACGTGAGTATGGTCAGAGCAGGTCTGGCGGGGAAGCCTTCTGTCGCTTCTGCGGGAATGCTGCTCGCATGGCTCCCTCTCCGTAAGACGTACCCCCAGGCTTGGCTCTCGGAGCCGTGGATCCTTCGCTCTCGACGCGGGCCTCTGGTCAGCTGTAGGTGTCGTGTGCTTATTGCACGAAGCACAAACCACCTGGGACCTCTTCCTACTACCTCTAGCGGGTGAGCAGTATTCAGAGTCTACCGAAGGCTCGCTTGACGGGAAAAGGATTCTCTCGAGGATAGATCTTCTTACCGACAATGCTCTAATCGTGAGGGGTTGGACTGGTGTGCGCTTCCTTTAGCATCGTGCCTTCGTCAGATCAACCATAAAACTACCGTCTTCCTCTCCATGCTTTTCCAAGACGGGAATCGGGTGAGGGGATAAGGCTGTAGCAGCCAAAATCTTCTCTATAGCTTCGACGTTAAGGGGGTCCTGAGACATAGTTCCCGCCATCGTACTGCTTGCTGCAGCCGTCTTAGGCCTCCAAACACGTCGAGTCTTCTTCGGTTGTACGAACCGCTTCGAACTCTTTGACTTTTCATGAGAGAGGAGATCTTCAAAAGCTTGCTGGTCGAAGCGTAGGACGAGCATGTCTTAGGAAGATCCCAGTAAGTTGTCATTACACAACAAAAATATGGCAAATTAGTGACTGATCTAGCGACTGAAAGAAATTAGTCGCTATATCAACGACTAATTGACGGCTAAATATTTACAAATTCTAAATTCAATTTACTGGGAGTCGCTCGTCAGTCGCTAAGACGTCGGGGGCTATCTAGTATTATTCTAGCGACTGAAAAGTTAGTCGGTAATTAGTAGATTTGTTATTATATATGTGGACTCATAGGGAACGACTAAAAGTTCAGCGGTGAGGAACCCTATTATTTCTAAATTTTTCTCTCCCTCCTATTATTTTCGATCGTTCCCCCCAAAACTCTTCCGACCCCTCTCGAGATGCCTCTCCACAACCACTCTATCGATGCCACTCCACAGCCTCTCTCTCCGCCGCCTCTCACTCCACATCCTCCTCTCCGCCGCCTCTCACTCCACAGCCTCTCCCTCCGTTGCCTCTCCCTCCGTCGTCTCTCCCTCCGCCGTTGTAGCGTCGACGCCTCTCCCTCCGCCGCTGCAACGTCGACGCTCCGTTTCCCGTCACCGGTTTTAGGTATAAAAAAATCTGTAGGTTTTTTTAGTTTTAAGTTTTCTAAACTGTTCTTCTAAATGCATAAATATAGGGCTTGGTCTGGGCTTCTCATTTGTTCTTGATGTTATTGTTCAAGAAAATTTAGGGTACATGTCATTTAGGGCTTGTCATTTTTTCTTGATATTATTTGTTCTTGATGCATAAATTAATTTCTGTAAGAAGAAGAGGACGAGGATGAAATCGATTGGTAACATTTATTGAGTTGCTTCGTTCAACAGCTTCTTTTCATAAAGTGATTTTCAAGCACAGTTACATGTCAATTTCATAAAGTTCTGTATCAGAAACTCTAAAGTCATATGGAATTCCACCAAATGTGAGTACATTTTGTGGATTGGGGGCAGAAGATTCTTGTTTCATACCGTGTGAAGGGAGGGTTTCTATCTCAGAAATGTTGCAGTCTCCTAGTTTTGATGATGTCCGTAGTATTATTCTATTGATATATGCCAAGCTTACTGTTAGTTTCCTTGTCACATATTGCTACAAAGTACTAGCAAACTGATTGTCACCTGTATGTAAACTATATGCACACAACTCAGGCGTGCAGATGGGCACATGTACACACATGCTCAATTCTTTGAAGCAGTCTATATACCATGCTTGCTTGAAGGATCAACCAAGGACTTTAGAAATTATCACGAACAAGTAATTACAAACTATGTAGCTATTAATGATATTTGGTTGAATACTTGGTTGAACAAGGATCATCCAAGGACTTTATAAATTATTTTATTTTTTCTTCTTCCTTTTGTCACAGTCCCTCCTTTTCTAATTTAAACTTCAGTGAATGCTTCAGAACAACCTTCTCAACTACTTCTCCATTGTAACCTCAAGGAGTACCTTTCCACATCTGCAGGTCCAAACGCGTCAAGAAGGTTCGACTTATTTCCTTTTTCTGCTATTTCATGTGGCTTTGTAAGTTTGTATATACTTTCTTAATACTTATCGAAAGAGGCTCATCTAGATCCATAATTTGTAACTTTAAATGAAATTAGTATAACATATGAAATTTTATATAAATATATAATTATAAGGAGATTGAAGTTGCGAGTGATTGATACGGAACACACTTTGTTAGTTGCACATTGTGTAAAACTTTATTTTGATGGTTTAGCTAACCTCTTGAATTCTGGCTTGGCCTAATTGTGGTAACTATATTTGTATTCATATCCCATATACATAGAGTCAATAGACAATGATGACAATAAAAAGGTCTTATGCTCTTTTATCTTGTTTGGGAGAAAAGTGAAAAAGGAAAACCATGATCCCAAATAAGTCTTTGGGTTGGCGCCTCGTCCAAGGTAATTCTTTCTAAGCACTACAAAAAGCCATCTTAGCTACAAAAATTAAGAACCTCCTTTTACCTATTCCCATAAATTGATAATTGCAGCAGATTTTTATAGTGGAGAGCACCCACTATAGTTTGATTTATAAAGTCATGGACTATTGGAGGTGGCTCAGTGTAGACTATTTTGCAGATCATTTTGTATGTCCATCAGCCATGTTCAGAAGGTTCAGTTAAAAAAGTTAAAGTAAAGCGTCTGACAACTTCAGCAACATTATAAAATTGGGTTCATTGATTGTATATATGTCCTCAATTGGTTATCAAGAAAGTGCTTAGGAAATGAGCTGTCACTCCTGACAATGAAGCCACCCAATTGAGGCAGCACTCCTGAAGCAGAAGTGAAGGAGGAAATGGATCCACAACTTCCTTTGTTTCGGTGCCAACTGTGCAAGCTCATATGGGTTGCTACATCAACGAGGACTAATTCTACATCTACCAAAATAAAATTCAAGAAATTAGTCCATCGTGATAAAGGAAGCCAAGGTAAAAAAATGACTCAAGTTCATATGTGATACGCTTCTCTGATATCATTTTGGACGCTCACTCAACATTTCACATTACAGCTTGTTATTGATGTGAATCAAGCTACTACTTGCAAATTATGTGCTATTAACAGCATGTATCCGTTCATTGTACTGATTGACTTGCTCTTGATGCGAATCGAGCTACTATTTACAAGTTATGTGATATTAACGACATGTACCAGTTCATTGTATTGATTGAGTTGTTGTTTCACATTTTGCAGCTTTAACGCCACTCTGATGCTCGAAATGCTTCGCGGGAAGCGTATGATGTTCGTTGGAGATTCCTTGAATCTAGGCCAGTTCGTCTCTATGATCTGCCTCATGTACCGGGTCATCCCCGAGAGTGCCAAGTCCTTGGAAACTATCGATTCGCTTACTGTATTCTCTACAAAGGTAAGTTTTAAGTACCAATACTCTCTCCTCTTTTGGACTAATGACAACCAGGGCTGCCTACAAAGGTTATAAAATCTGAGCTATTTTTGTTTTTGGACCTGATGTCTGCTTTCCATAATTAAAGGGGCACAAGGAATTTAAATTACTATCTATAAATAGCCTAGAGGTTGTTGCTTGGCATGACAAAAGTTCTTGATGCTTGCATCTTGGAGGATATTGATTCGATTATGGAAATAGTCTCTCCACATATTCTTGGCTAGCTATGTTGCACAAATACAAATACTAACACTATATGAATACAAGATACATACATTTTCAAATAGGTAACTAAGTAGTTACTAATGTTGCACGAGTATGGTCACCGACATGATACGAAGACGGACATCATTTTTTTGTGTCCGTGCAACATAGTTGAGAAGACTTTATTTAACTTGACACTCTTCTGATCTAGAGCCTCGTGGCACCGTGACGCCCTTTTATCTAGAAATAGCCTAACTATATCAGACAGATAGTTGCAACATATGGAATGTGAACTCAACCGGTTAATTATTTGTGTTCTTGCTAAATTAACAAAACTAACAACACATGACATGGCCTTAAACAAAGCTGAACAGAAGAAAAAGATTCAAGGAGCTGCACCTTAAAAAATTTGGGATGAAGGCTTTGTTGTTGTTGTTTTAACAACGCATGTCAAGCTTTGCTTGTTTAATTTCAGGAGTACAATGCTACGATCGAGTTCTATTGGGCTCCATTCTTCGTCGAATCCAACTCCGATAATGCTGTTATACATAGGGTTGATGAAAGGATAATGCGTGCTCGGTCTATCAACAAGCATGCCCAATATTGGAAGGGGTCCGACATCTTGGTCTTCAATACTTATCTATGGTGGATGACTGGTGTTAAAATGAAAATTTTATAATTTTCTTCATTTCCCTTCCCCTTGTTATATTTTACATTCCCTTGACCAATCCTATATAATCTTTGTATGTGTGTTACAGGAAAGGGTCATTTGGCGGTGACATGAAGGACATCGTGGAGATGGAGACAAAGGATGCATATAGGTTAGCATTGAGGAGAATGGTGAAGTGGGTGGAGAAGATCATGGATCGTAACAACATGAGGGTGTTCTTCTTCAGCATGTTACCTTCTCATGAAAGGTTGAAGTTCAAATTTTATATGATAATTTGGCGATAGTGAATTCAAATCATAACTCAATTTTTTTAAATAATTTCAGAACTTTCTTCTAGGAGCCAAAATTTTCAGGCAATGGAAATAGAATGCAGGATTCCATGATAATTATACAACGAGGTAGATCTGGAACTGTCTATAAAGCTCGACTTGACGATGGTTTTATTTCTGTGAAACAAATGAACATAGTTTCAGAACGCAGTCAGGTGGAGTTTTGCCGAGAAATGGAGCTTCTTGGGAGGCTGCACCATCGCCATCTTGTAGCACTCAGAGGATTCTGCATCGAGAGGCATGAAAGGTAGTTGATTATACTTTCCTGCTTAGTTTTGAAGAGTGTGCAAAATTGTTACAATGGAATGGTTAATGTTGTCTGATTCATTCCTTTCAGGTTTCTAATATATGAATACATGGAAAATGGAAGCTTGAAAGATCATCTCCATTGTAATCATTTTGACATTTCGTATTTCCAGTTAGTAATTATACTTTTTGCTAAGCTACTAGGATTTGTTTTATTCAAGTCCCTTTTCTACCCTTGCAGAAAGTGAAAAAAATTCTCCTGGAGTGGCATACTAGAATTCGGATCGCCATTGATGTGGCAAATGCTCTGGTAATCTTATGAGCATTATGGGTTATGAGCATTGCTTTGAAATTTCAGAGTTGGCATTATGGGTTATGAGCATTGCTTTGAAATTTCTTAGAACCCAAAAGAATTGTTTTAAGAATATAAGTTGTGCTTGTTATAGATTTGACATTTGGTACTTTAGTTTGTTTATTTGCAAGGAAGTTTGTATGAATTCAGAAGGATTGGATTCTTATAATTCTTTATATGATATTATATGCAAACGAAATTTCTACTTGATTATGATATACTATTCACATGTAGACTATACAACCATGGTTTGTTTTCTTCTATCTTTTGTTTCCATATGTCTTCTGCTCTGTTTCTATGTGGAAATTGACTTTTTTGCTAAGAACATGTATTATGCATAATATCACTCATTGTGCTCTCTGGGTGGGTTAAATCTGAGATGCAAGAACACCTATCATTGTAGGAATCAAATTGATAAGTTATGCTTCTTTTGTTCACTGCATTATTGATACACATATACTTGGAACATATTATTTGGTGTAGGAATTTGAAATCAGTTTGGATGATGATTCTATAACAATATTTGTTTTTGAGTTGAACTGCATATGTAAATGAGAAATGGCTTTCAATGCCAACAGATAATGTTGATTTATGGAGGGTAATCATTGAGGTATGTGAATATTTTCTAAGGATTATACCTATAGTTCTCTGATTTTCAATGCCAAAAAATGAATAGATTTTTTCTTAACTATAAAAATTGTCAAATGATTCGCAGGAACTATAAATGATAATTTATGCAAGTGCCGACAATAAGGCCCTCATCAGTCTTACGACTGCGCCAGAATCTCCAAGGCCGCGGAGGACGATTTCCTGGACGTTGTCATGGCTGATGTCGTGTCCCTTGTTATGTAGCCACCATCGTCTTGATTTTGTAGGCTTTTTAATCACCAGAGACATAATAGTGTATCTTTTTGTATGGATGGCATATGTGCGATGGATGGATATGATCGGACATGACTATGATATATATATATATATATATATATATATATATATATATATATATATATATATATATAAAATATATATATATATATATATATATATATATATATATATATATTTGTTTGTGTACTTTGTATGTACTTTTTGTGTGTTATTATTGTTGTTTTAGTTATTCTTGATTATTATTGTCACGCTAAACGTTGTTTGCACTAGTTTATATTATTATGAATCTAGCACAGGATGTGCATAGCATGGTTTCTAGAAATATGGAAAATATTAATAATTTAGTGTGGACAACAGACTAATAGACGACTAACTACCGACTAACTACCGACCAAAATTTTTGTTACTAAATGATGTACCCGATAATCAGAGTATCAGACCTCATCGCTGTTTAGTTGCTAATTCGTCGGTAATAGAGCGACGATTAAGTTAGTCGATGTTTGTTATTGCCGGGAACGCCGGGGCACAATTTTTCGATAGAAAACTGAGAAAATGAAACAGTTGTAAAGACAACGTTTCTAATGCAACTCCTTAAAGAAGGTTTTGCAACAGAGATCCAGAAGGATTCTGCAAATTACGAAATCTAAAAAGATATCGTAATACACGAATAATCTAAAGAGATTTTCGTGATCGTAGCAAACTGGCAGTAGTGCCTTCTAAAAAGAAGATACTGACAGAACTGCTAAAGGCAACAGAAGGATGACAAGCGAGAGATGGAATTGCTGGGGTGAATTATCACCGTTGCTCAAAGCTTTATTCGCCCTCTGCGAACAGCTTCCAGGAACCAGCAAGGTTGACGAAAAACCTTGGAACACTCCTGCTCTTCTGACTCCTCGGAAGACGGCGAACTCCTCTGGCAATGGTACTCTTCTCTCTCTGTTTGAAGTAACAGAACTCATGCGTACTAAAAAGTACTAGTGTTTGTGTTAAACAACACGCTCACTACTCTGTTGTGTTAAAGAACACTTAGAGTTTTCTCTCTGGAATTCTGATTACTTCTACCAACTGAGAGAGAGGAGAGAACCTGCATATATAGCCCACGGGGCGGTTGCCAAGCAGTTGCCTGCACTTCAGGGTAGTGGCAGAACCACTCCTGAACATGTAGCAACTGCTGCAACCGTTCCCGCTCTAATATGCAGCCAGCCATACGCACATACGCACATACGCACTCTACGCATACTGCGTACGCTGTACACACTGCGCACTCTACGTACGCTGCGTACGCTGCGCACACTGCGCGCACTGGGCTGCGTAACTGGGCCAGCGTAACTGGTCTCGCGTAACGGGCCGCGCAACGTAGTCGCGCAAGTGGCTCGCGCAACGAGCGCAACTTAAGCGTACTATGCGCCTAGCGACGATGCTGACGTGCTAAGTGCAAAGTGCGCCAACAAAATGCCACATTACGCCTCATGAGCCCTTGAGCCCGAGTCCGAGCCCGAGCCCGAGCCCGAGCCCGAGTCCGAGTCCGAGTCCGAGTCCGAGTCCGAGTCGCTAAGCCCCAACGGGGCTTAGCTCCTATGGAAATAAATTTCCCAAGAGCAAAAAGCTTATAGCTTATTAATTGTTGATTAAGCCTTTATACCATTAATAATTAATCCCACATGGCACACACCCATGTGCACTACATGTGCATCTCCATAAAGAGTAAAGACTCATATATATGGAGATACACATTCCTTTCTAGCCGATGTGGGACTAAAAATCAAAACAAAAGGCTATAAACCCAACAATCCCCCACATATCTCTATATATATGAGTACGAGTGTTCCCCACAGTAACTGTCCATTATGCTTTTAGGATAGATGCCACTTAAGACTTGAATCTTCCCACGTGAGTCAAAAATCAAACTATAATATAAGAATGGACTAAGCCTTGAATTCTGCTTCATAGCTGAAATTCTTTCCACTCACATAATGTAGTTACATGTGCTTCTGGCTGCACATTTAAGGCCGTGTGCCAGCCTGGTTTCAGTGTATAATATTGGGTGTCTACAAGTTTACCCTCAAGAGATGGCCTGATATCTCTTTGTCCATACACTATAGGTGAGTTCTTTATTAAAGAGACATGGCATGAAGCGTCCAACGCTTCCTTTGCGGTGCTACGCCGCTATGACATGGCCTTAAGCCGAGGACCTTACCCCGAATCACCGGGAACCTCATCGTAGTGTCATACTACCCGTAGCATGAGGTCTAGCCCCTTTGTAGTGCCAAACTACCCAGCATGAAGCCTTACACTTCTGTGCGGTGTTACTCCGCTACGACATGGCTTGCAAGGCCGAGGCTTTATCCCTAGCCGGGTTTACCTCATTGTGGTGTCGTGCCACCCGTAACATGAGGAACACCTCCTCTTTGTAGTGCTGACTACATCCCTCTTTAATTCAATATACAGCATTAGGCTAACTGCCTATTTGCGGTGCTATGCCGCTGTGACTTGGCTAACATAGCCGAGGCTTTACCTCCTTCGAGAACCTCATGGTGGAGTCACCGCCACACATAGCATGGAGTCACACTCCTTGTAGTGCTGTGCTACCATGCTTCCTGTAAAGCATACCAGACATTCCAAATGCCTGAGAACTCATTAAGGCATTTAAGCCAACCTCCCACAGGACCTGTTTTCCGCAGAAAACAACAGTAGACAACAGTGGTTATAGGTCCGTAACCTCTCCATGCCCAATAGAACATGTACCCACCGTTCCTGATATTCTTCCGATTAGTGGTCCTCCCTTGAACCAAAAGCTAGATGCCTAGTAGATAAATCTTTGAACTAATAGCATAAAACTTTATGGTAGGAATACAATAATACAATATCAGAATGCCTTCAAGCCCATTTTACAAGCTGTGTCATCGACCAGCTGGCGCTTGAGGCCCTTGGTGAACGGATCCGCCAGGTTCTCCTGACTCCGAACATCAATTACTGCAATAACACCTCTCTTGATAAGATCGTGTACTGCCCTGTGCTTCAACTGCACAGTCCTCTTCTTCCCGTTGAAGAGGTCATTTGATGCCACCGCCGCAGTCGCCTGGTTGTCGCAGTATATCGGTATCGTCGGTATTTGCGCCCTAACCACTAGAAGATCATACATGAGCTCCCGAAGCCATTCTGCTTCCTCGGCTGCGGTATCAAGTGCAAAGAACTCAGATTCCATGGATGACCGCGAGAGCATAGTCTGCTTCTTCGACTTCCACGATATAGCAGCTCCACCCATTGTGAAAATGTATCCACCTGTGGACCTCTCGCTTTCCACCTCTGAGCACCAACTGGCATCACTGAAGCCTTCCACTACCGACGGATCTCCGCTGTAGTACAGTGCATATGTCTGAGTCTTCTTGAGATATCTCATAACCCGTTCCACAGCTTTCCAGTGTTCAACACCTAGATTGCTCGTAAAACGACTCAGCATTCCCACGGCGAAAGCTATGTCAGGCCTTGTGGCAGTAGTAGCATACATCAAACTCCCGATTACGCTTGCATACTCCAGCTGCCTGACGCTTTCCCTTGAATTAGGCTTCAGCTTCAGATCACACCTGTACGGCGTATCGATCCCTGGAAGATCTCGATACCCATAATGAGTGATCATTTTCTCAATATAATGAGACTGTGACAGCGCTAGTCCAGTGTCTGTCCGGATGATCTTGATCCCTAAGATCACATCAGCTTCCCCCAAGTCCTTCATACTGAACTTGCTTGAGATGAATTTCTTTGTCTCCGTGACACATCTAATATCCATACCTAGGATAAGCATGTCGTCCACGTAAAGACAAACGATCACACCTCTTCATCAGCGAACTTCGTGTAAACACACTTGTCCGTATCGCTGACCATGTAGCCATTTGACCTTATAACTTTGACAAATTTCTCATGCCACATCTTGGGAGCCTGTTTAAGACCGTACAAGGATTTCACCAACTTGCAGACTTTGTCTTCAAGACCTCTGATGACAAATCCCTCTGGCTGTTGTATGTAAATCTCTTCGGTCAGCTCGCCATTTAGGAAAGCCGTATTCACATCCATCTGATGTATCACCATCTTATTTATTGCTGCGAGAGCAATCAACATTCTGATGGTGGTCATCCGGGCTACTGGAGCATATGTGTCAAAGTAGTCAATCCCCTGCTTCTGAGAAAACCCCTTGGCTACCAACCTAGCCTTGAACTTGTCAATAGTTCCGTCTGCTTTCATCTTCTTCTTGAAGATCCATTTGCATCCGATGGGTTTCGCTTCTTCAGGAAGATCAACCAACACCCAAGTGTTATTTGAGGTGATGGAATCAATCTCATTGTCAATCGCCTCCTTCCAGAAAACCGCGTCTCTGGTCTTCATCGCCTCATCATAGGTAAGTGGATCTGCTTCCACATGATAGGTGACAAAATTACTTCCGAAGTCCTTCGGCCTCCTCACACGCTTAGCTGACTGGCTCAGCTTGTTCTGGTTCAATCGTTGTATCAACAACAACATCTTCTTGGACCACATCTCCATTGAAGACTTCAGTCTCTTGTGCACCCTCATTATTCTCCGGAATATCCGAAAGAACAATATTCTTGTGCCTTGTAAACTTGTCTTCAAAATATTCTGCATCACGAGATTCAATGATATGATTTGACTCAATATCAAGAAATCTTCGAGCATCACTCTTCTCGGCATACCCCAAGAAGATCGTCTTTGTAGTCCTTGTCCCAAGCTTCTGAATCTTCAGATCTGGAAGCTTGACATATGCCAGACACCCCCATACTCGAATAACATTCAAGTTAGGTCTGACTTTGAACCAGAGTTCATGAGGAGTAATATCAGAAGTTGCATGAGGCACTCTATTTAGAATAAAAGTGGCCGTCAATGCAGCTTCTCCCCAGTAGCACTTAGGAAGGCCAGCAGTCAATAACATTGAATTTATCATTTCTGTCAACGTCCTGTTCTTCCTCTCAGCTACTCCGTTTGATTGAGGAGAGTACGGAGCCGTAGTCTCATTGACAATTCCATGTTCCTTACAGAACGATGTGAATTCATGAGACCTGTACTCTCCCACCTCGATCACTTCTTATCCTTTTGAGTTGTTGTCCAGTCTATCGCTCAGCTTCAGCTCTGAACTCCTTGAACTTCTCGAATGCTTCGTCTTTAGCCTTCAGCAAGTAGACGAACGCATACTTTGAGAAGTCATCGATGAAGGTTATGAAATACTTCATCCCGACCTTTGTAGAGAACTGTTTGAAGTCACAGATATCGGAGTGAACCAACTCCAGAAGATCTGTACTTCGATTAACCCGAGGAAAGGGTTTCCTTGTGATCTTCGTTTGAGCACAAACTTCACATTTCTCTACCTTACCCCCACATTTGGAGATAAGTCCTAGACTAGACATTCTGTTTATTCGTTTACAATGAACATGTCCTAGCCTATTATGCCTACAACTCAAGAGTATAAGCAGAATGAGTGACTTCATTAATAACATTAATTACATTGGACTGATTTACAAGCTGAATCTTGAACATTCCTTCGGTATAAAAAGCTTTCCCGAAATATGTTCCCTTGATAGACATCACCATCTGGCCAGCATTGATGTCCATCCTGAGGCCTGCATTGCAGAGTAGGCCTCCCGAGATCAGGTTCTTGGCGATAGCAGGAACGTGCTTCACGCCTTGAAGCGTCAGAGACTTACCCGAAGTCAGCTTCAACACCACCGTCCCGATCCCGAGCACTTCAGCTTGTGCCTGGTTCGCCATCATAACCACTTCAGAAGTAGGTGTATAGGTGGTGAACCACTCCTTACTGGAGCATACATGGCAGGAGGCTCCAGTGTCTACCCACCAGTCAGAGTCAGTCCTTACTGCATCAACCTGTGCAATCATAGCAACTACGTCAGTGATCATAGATACCTTACTAGGCTCTCCTTGCTCTGATTGCTTGGTCTTTTCTTTACACTCATTCTTAAAGTGGCCCTTCTTGCCACACTTGAAGCAAGGCATTTCTGACTTTGGCTTCTTTTTCTTGATAGAAGTTCCCTTGACTTTTAGATTGTCAGGGTTCTTCTTCTTGCTGTGGAAAGCCACCTGCTTTCCTTTGGTCCCTTGGCCTGAACCAGGTTGGCGTTAGCCAATTGCTTGGACAGTGTGTCCACCTTCAGTTGAGCCCGCATCTGGTCCTCAACATAGATTTCCTGTAGGAGATCTTCAAGGGTGATCTCCAACTTCTTCTATGCATGTTTGCATAGAACTTGCTCCACCCAGCGGAGAGCTTTGAGACAATCCCTCCAACAACAAACTTGTCGGGGAGGGGCATCGCCTCGTCTTCCAACTTCTGTCGCAGTTTCAGGAACTCCTTCACCTGCGGCAGCATAGACTTTTCGTCCTCAAAGAACCACTTGTGATATTTTTCAACTACAAATATTTTACTGCGGTTCTTGTCTTCTTCGTAGAGTTTTTCTAGAGACTCCCATATGTCTCTAGCGATATTCTTCTTAGAATAGGATTCTGCAAGGGAATCCTCCATAGCATTCAGGATAAGGAGCCTGCAAATGCTATTTTCTCTTCTCCACTTGGCCTGAAGTTTAGTAGCCGCAGATATTGCAGCAGCAGATCCCAGTATCTGGAACAGTAGGTTCCTCTTCAAGCAGCACGTGATCAACGTCTCTGAGTTGAAGAGTGAGATAAACCTTCCTCTTCCAGACTTGATAATGCTCACCATCAAACTTTTCTAACTTACAGAAGTCAGTGTTGAGGAGTGAAGCATTAATGTTTTCCATCGTAGCAATAAAGCTTTGAGATTGTTATTAGCCGGAACGCCGGGGCACAATTTTTCGATGGAAAACTGAGAAAATGAAACAGTTGTAAAGACAACGTTTCTAATGCAACTCCTTAAAGAAGGTTTTACAACAGAGATCCAGAAGGATTCTGCAAATTACGAAATCTAAAAAGATATCGTAATACACGAATAATCTAAAGAGATTTTTGTGATCGTAGCAAACTGGCAGTAGTGCCTTCTAAAAAGAAGATACTGACAGAACTGCTAAAGGCAACAGAAGGATGACAGGCGAGAAGATGGAATTGCTGGGGTGAATTATCACCGTTGCTCAAAGCTTTATTCGCCCTCTGCGAACAGCTTCCAGGAACCAGCAAGGTTGACGAAAAACCTTGGAACACTCCTGCTCTTCTGACTCCTCGGAAGACGGCGAACTCCTCTGGCAATGGTACTCTTCTCTCTCTGTTTGAAGTAACAGAACTCACTGCGTACTAAAAAGTACTAGTGTTTGTGTTAAACAACACGCTCACTACTCTGTTGTGTTAAAGAACACTTAGAGTTTTCTCTCTGGAATTCTGATTACTTCTACCAACTGAGAGAGAGGAGAGAACCTGCATATATAGCCCACGGGGCGGTTGCCAAGCAGTTGCCTGCACTTCAGGGTAGTGGCAGAACCACTCCTGAACATGCAGCAACTGCTACAACCGTTCCCGCTCTAATATGCAGCCAGCCATACGCACATACACACTCTACGCACACTGCGTACGCTACGTATGCAGCGTACACTGCACACTCTACGTACGCTGCGCACTCTACTGTACACTGCGTACTGCTGCGCACACTGCGCGCACTGGGCTGCGTAACTGGGCCAGCGTAACTGGGCTCGCGTAACGGGCCGCGCAACATGGTCGCGCAAGTGGCTCGTGCAACGAGCAGCAACTTAAGCGCACTATACGCCTAGCGACGTGCTGACGTGCTAAGTGCAAAGTACGCCAACAAAACTGCCACATTACGCCTCATGAGCCCTTGAGCCCGAGTCCGAGTCCGAGCCCGAGCCCGAGTCCGAGTCCGAGTCGCTAAGCCCCAACGGGGCTTAGCTCCTATGGAAATAAATTTCCCAAGAGCAAAAAGCTTACAGCTTATTAATTGTTGATTAAGCCTTTATACCATTAATAATTAATCCCACATGGCACACACCCATGTGCACTACATGTGCATCTCCATAAAGAGTAAAGACTCATATATATGGAGATACACATTCTTTCTAGCCGATGTGGGACTAAAATCAAAACAAAAGGCTATAAACCCAACAATGTTTAGTCGCTAATATTCAATTGCTAGTTCGTCGCTAGTTAGTCGGCTGACCGACGAATTAGCGACGAAAAGTGAACAGTGACGATGTATTTAGCGACAAAAGTTTTTAGTCGCTGTTCAGTCGCTATTTCGTTTTAGCGACGAAAATGGTCATTTTAGCAACAAAAATTTTAGTCGCTATTTAGCTATTTTTTTGTAGTGTTAGATTGCGTCACCGCCTTCTCGTTGGAGGAGAAGGTAGTCCCCAACAGAGTAGCCATTTTGTTCGACATAACAAAAGCTTGACCGAACTTTTTGCTTTATTGAACATATAAGGTATCTGTGTACAAAGCAGGAAGTCCAAAACAGGATATTCTATGTACAGGAAGATGAGGTTTCTAGGAAAAGTGTGATGGTGGAGATCGAGCACTACAGTGGTTATTTACTCCGTTGACGATCTGACGACGAATCAACCTTGCTCTGGCTCTCTGGCGCCTTTGATGGAACTCTGGGGTCACCGATCAAGAGGCTGTCTGGAGGAGAAGATCCCTTGGAGGTGGTTGTTCTTCTGTTGGTTGGTTGGTGGATTGCTCCTTCTTAGATGAAGGTTGTCGCTCCATTTTAGTTGAAGGAGAACTCCTTCTATTTATAAAGAACTGAGCGCATATGCGATGTGCATTAGGGTTCCTGAGATATGAAAAAATTTGCCATCATTGTATGGTACGGGCTTCTGTGGCACTGACACATGGCGGACATCGAGATTCTCCTCAATCGAGATCTCTAGTGGTTATCAACATAACTGAATAAGGTGACACATGGCGCGTGCTGATTTGCTTGCTCGGATACAGCCTAGTAAATCTTGGGATTTCATCCTAGATTTGGAGCCTAATTGATCCTCGTCTAAGATTTAAATCAATCTGATATGATATCAACCATGATTTACTCCTAATCTTTTCTACAAGAGGCGGTTTAAATAAAGCAATCGGGTTGGACCCATGCTTCCTACGCCTCTGGTGAGGACTAAGTACTGATGTGCTTTTGGAGCGACGAGTAGAACGTGCTTCTGGAGATGACTGAGCCTCTGTGCTTTCAAGCGACGAGTGGACATGGCTTCGAATGACGACGAGACTTCTGTGCATTTAGAGCAACGATGAAGCTGTGTTTCAGAGCAATAAAGTCACTTTATTGTTGGCAACGAGTAGGCTTGCGCTTCAAGATGGCAAAGTTACTGTGCTTTTGGAGCGATAGGCTGACTTGCATTGGTTGTAGTGGGAGTTCCTAAGTCTCTTGTAGAGAAGTGACTTAAGCTTCTGGATCAAAACAGATGACTGTGCCATGGGAATGGAGATGGTATGAACATATCACCATCATATGCCTTATGTGTACGCATGTAAGTAGTTGCACCTCTGAACTTTGAAGGCGTTAGCTTTATAGTAAAGGGTATAAAACCCTTGTGTGTCTGGGGTTGGCACAGGCATTGCACCTCTGGAGTGAAGATACTAGTTTTTGAAGTAAAAGAAAGGGCTACCACTATATTGCTTTTAAGGTTGGCGTAGGCGAGTAGCTGTGCCTCTGGCTTGAAGGCTTTGGCTTCTGAAGTAAAGAGCGATAAATACCCGCTCTTTAAGGACTTCCATCTTAATTGCCTCCGTAATATGGGGAATTCTAAGGGTCTAAGACTGACACTGATCGTGCTGAGTCTTAGGTTCATCCTATTAGTGTGGGAATTCTGACCGTCACTCTAGGCCATTCTCGGTCCTATAAAAGGGGAAGTTCTCCTATGAAGAGTTGATGTCTTCTTCTTGGCATCCTTCACTACCATACAAGATCCAAACTTAACTTCGAACGGCGATCGGCCTTGTATAAGTTGTCTGCTGGTTGAGGCTTTTCTCGTTCATAGGAGCCATGTTCTTATAGAGGAACTCTGTGTAGAAGATGCCATTGCTGCCCTTAAGAAGTATGTAAATGTCCTCCTTTAGGATTTCAACTCTGGACGACGTCTGGGGGATCTTCGAGGTCTTGATAACCTTGGTCGTTCGGTCTTGACTTCAGGAAGCTGCATGCTTTGGCTGAGTGGCGAATATGCTTCTAGGAGGCTGTGCCTATAAAAATGTCAGAATACGCCTCGATGGAGGTCAATCTTCTGGCACAAAGAAGAAGGGTTGCGCTTTGACGAAGACCGAATCCCTTATAGACCCTTCTAGGCTCTGTCGAATCTGTACCAGATCCTTTATAGACAAACAGAATTAGTCCTTTTTGTGTAGTCTCGATGTGTCTGTACTAGACTTTGGTAGACGTGACACAAGGGACTTCTTTCTATATCTTTTTTGTCTTTTTAGCACTTGGGCTGAGCCTTGTATCATCTGCTCTATGGCGAAGGGATGTCATCAACTGAGATTTTTTATGCTTCTACACCGGCGAGTACGCTGGTAGTAGTTTTGAGACTTCGCTTTAGAGCATGAAGTAGTAAAGGAAGGCATCGATCTTTGCCATAATTTAGTCCTTTGTCGCTAGTCAAGTCGTAACCTATCTTCTGGATAAGGTATTTGGCTTGAGCGGTATAACGATGGAGCTGTATCTTGCCATTATCAGGTTTCGCTTATGTAGCAGTAAGTCCGTGAGGATGCCCTACCCGACCGAAGATGATAGGTTACTCATCTTTCTTTACTGGAACCAGAAAGTAAGCATCTCGAGAAGGGGCAACTCTGCTTGCAAGATTAGTAGTTGTCACTTGTGTTTGCAATATATACAGAGCGTTATCTAAGAAATACATAGTGTTCCAGTATGCACAAGTGTAATTCAAAGACAACTTTCTATTAATGAAATACAAAATTTTATCCCAAAGGATTACATCATCTAAAGAATGTGCCTCAGCATTGGCGCATATGTTGTCTCCTAGCTCCTCGTCAGTGAGAACCAGGGCTACTATGGGAGAAGGTGGAGGAGCTTGCCGCTTTAATTTGACTACTAAGGGGGCTGGAGTCGAAGGTTCCTGCGACCTCAAAATTGTTTTTGAGGCCCTTTAGGAGAGCTTTTTGCATAGGCTCCTGGCTAGCAGCTGATACCGTCGAAGGCGAACGACAGGAGCCTTTCCTCGAAGCTTGATGACAAGAGGCATTAATGTTTGGGGAGGCTTTCTCCTCAATCAAACCCTCAATGGTTCTTCGGCCATAGCTGTGCTTACTGATGCAGTATCTGCCTTGTCATCGGTATTATTAGCATCATCATCGCATAGGACTGACTTGTACAGATCAGCATCCATACAGTATGCTTCGAGTCCCAGAAATGGATTAATGTCAGCAAATTAAGTATTGATAGTTCCGTCGCTGGCTACATACTTCATGCATTGATGGAGAGTAGAAGGCACGGTCATGTACTCATGAATCCATGGTTGACCCAATAGCATATTATAGTTTATGTCTACATCAATAACATGATAAGTCACATCCGCCTGGAGGTCGCCTATCTAGCATTTCAGATGGATCTTGCCCAAGGGCTCGCTCTTTCCAGCATTGAATCCGCTAATTGTAGCATTCGATGCGGTAAGCCAATGCATTGAAATCCCCAAGGTTTGAAGAAGACTCTGGGGGATGATGCGAAGTTAGGAGCCATGGTCGATGTGGATGCGATCGAACTTGATGGTACCAATATACCCTGTATAGTACAGGGGTCTATTGTGCCGGTTGTTCTTCAACAACATGTCCTGCTGAGTGAAGGTAAAGTTAGAAATCATCTCGACGTTCTGCAGAGCCTCATTGAGGGTATCCCAAGTCTCATTGGAGATTTATTAAATCGAACCTCCTTCTACCTCTGCTTTTCTGCTACAAGGGTTTGAGGAGGACTTGCTTTCGATCATCGGGTGGAGTAGGGACAGCAAGTGGAGGTACTTCTTCCTCCAAAGCATGGTTGTCCTCTCGCTGGTGCGCTGAACGAGTGGTAACTAGAGTGTCGTGTCGTCAGCCAATATAGATACCATACGGTACGACTTGACTTTCATCCCTTTAACAGAGTGCTCTACAGACAACATCATGTCAGGGGCAAGATCAGGATGGATCAATAAAACTTTGCCTCGGGGCATCATAACTAGGATGAGGCCTTGAGCATTATCATGGGCTGGTGGAAGATTAATTACTTCCATTGTCGCCCATGGGATTGGAACGACACCATCTTGAGCCTCTGTTCTTGAAAAACTTCCCAACTGGAGGGTGACCATGTCGGCAGTGACAGTCTTTCTTTCGTAGTCGAGTGAGATGACCATGGCATCAATGAGGTACTGGATCTGCCTCTTCAATACGTTGCAGTCGCATTTTGAATGGTGAACGTACTGGTGATAGTGGCAATACTTTAGATTTTCCATATTTCCCACTTTGTCAGGGTGGTTTGGAGGCGAGAGTTGAAGCTTTCCACCCTTCACCAATATATTAACGAGTTCTAGTATTGGTTTCCTTCGACCTTGGCGTTTCTGCCGGCTTCTGATTCATTGACGCAAAACCTTTAGAGATGTTGACTATTCATTATCCCAAGCCATTCTTTCAGCTACATTCGCTTCGATGATGAAAGGTATCCACTCTATGCATGGAGCATTGTGCCACAACTTGATTACGGGGAGCATGTCCTTACAGCATGAGTCCATGAGCATGGGTTAGGGTACAACAGGTTATAACTTCAGAGCTGCCTGGTGGAAGCGCTCAATATAAGCATGTACTGGCCCTTTTTTCTGGACAATGTCCATGAAAGTAGACATCGTCATGTCCATTCCTCCTTCGTAGAATTGAGCGAGCAAGAGAAGCTTCAAATCGTCAAACGATGAGATACAATTGTAGGGGAGACTAGAAAACCATTCATAGGCTACGCCCTGCAACATTCCTATGAATATGTTCGTGAACAGAGCATTGTCTTTTGGCAGATGCTTAGTTACCATGGCGAAGTACCTCAGGTATCGACGAGGAGACTCCTTCATATCAAATAGCATGAGCGTCTACAGCTTGTACTTTGGAGAATATATCACATTATTCCATTCGACAGGATATGGTTGCCGAATCCCCATCTTTTGGAGTGATTCTCGCTTTTCTCTGGCGTTATAGTGAGCGTACAATTCTTTGAGGACTAGTTGCATGTCATTTGACATCGCGAGTTCAGTCATTAATGGAGTAGATGACATCGGCATTGTTTGACTGAAGATGGGAGGTACATTAGACCCGCCGTTCATACCCGATTCTTGGTTGGCAGAGGGACGTTGGATGCCAATTTCTCTTTGATCTCCAGAACTACAGAAGTCAAGGAGTGCATAGTTTCATTTAACGTATTAAGGCCCATTTCCAAGGTTTTTGATTACTGGACCCCTCACACCTTTTCGTGTTCTCACCTACGGCCATAAAAATGGACATCAGGTGTGAACAAATAGAAGGGACAATCGATCTTTCACTCTCTGGCTCAGACACCTGAGTCTCGTTATCCTGAGGATAGATAGGTAGATTGCTATCATCTTCTGACTCATTGTAGTTGCTACCCCCAGCCTGCTGGTTGCTTGTGCCAACGGAGGCATCTGTGTCAATTCCATACAATCCCTCATCGGGTTGGAACGAGGGATGGTTATGGATGGTGGGGGTTGGCTACCCCCAGCCTGTGATAAGAGTTTGACCTGAGCGCGAGTGTGTTAGAATACACCCGTGTTGGGTACTGCCGGTTTGTTGCCTCTTAGTCGGCCCTTGGATTTGTTGGCCTAGGTGGGAGAGTTCTTGGCAAGCTTCTTGAGAGATTGAAAACCCCGCTCCTCATTGCATGAAGCAACGAGGAGTTCTTCTTCTTCTTCACTCGATGATCCTTTGTCGAGTCCCTGATGTGCAGACGCCATCGATCACCGTTTTTGGGAGACAAACTGCTTCGGTGGCGATGCTGCTGTTTAACAGCAGCAATAGTTGATGGTGATCTGGATGCAGGTATGTCTTGGGCCAGACACTATACACGCAATGGAGTCCTCCTCTACCTTATATTTGTGGAAGATCATGTTGCGCAGATCAGAGACCTCCTCTTCTACACTCATCTCATGTGTGCAGAAAAGCTACACGCATGAATGTGGACATGAAGGTAACTTCCCTTTTCGCGGTTCTTGCGTGCAAGATACGATTAGGTTCCGATCAGAAGGTTGCGGGTGAGGCAGACTCCCTCCATGCTTATAGAACGCTGCTCTCACGAGTCTATTCCCATGGTATGCAACCCCTAGCTTGAACCATTCGCGTGGGCGCTCAAGTAATAGCAGGATTTTATTGGTCGAGGCATCGAAGCACTCGAACCAGTTTTGTATATCTTTCCATCGGCTGCACGCATGACTGTCAACGCGGGCCTACGGTTAGCTTTCGGCATAGAACGTTGATCGTTTGAAGCGCATGCGGCTTTGGACTTCTCCTACTACCCCTAGAAGGTGCGTAGTATTCAGAATCCAACTGGGTGGTCGGCGTAGCACTTTGGTCGCGCAAGGCACGTGCTGCCTTGGATTTTTTTGTGCCATCCCTCGAAGGTGCATGGCCTTCAGGATCTAACATGTTTATTGGTGTAGCACGTTGTTCGTAGAGAGCCCATGCTGCCTTCGATCTCTTTATATTACCCCTAAAAGGTGCGTAATGGTAATTCCAACATAACCTTACCCGATGTATAGGAAATTCTGTCAAAGACATATCTTCTCACCTGTGTAGCTATCTTCGTACGTGGGTGTTTGCCATGACAAAAGGTTATACAAACTTTTTGTATGTTAAACATAAAAAAGAGTAAAATCGATTCCTAAATAGTAGATCCAAGTACAAAGTTTTATGGGGAAGTGTGACAGTGGAGATTGAGCACTACAGTGGCTCCTTTACTCTGTTGACGATCTGACAATGAGTTGAACTTGCTCTGGCTTTCTGGTACTTTTGATTGGAACTCTGGGGTTGCCAATCAAGGGGATACCTAAGTTGTGAAGATTTTGAAGCCTCTTTATCGAAGGAAAACTCTATTATACGATGTGCACAAGGATTGTGCAGGAACGCTACACGTAGAGATATGAGAGAATCTCAAAGTTGCACTATGAGGGCTGCTGCTGAGCTGACATGTGGCAGACGTTAGGATTTTTCTTTATCTAGATCTTGGAAGAATTATCTACATAACTGAATAAACGACACGTGGCGTGTTTTTATTGTTGATCGGATGAACCTAAGCAGATTTTGTTCCTATCCCTGAAGTTGGATTTTATCTTATCTTAGGGGACCGTTGGTTTAAAATAACAGATTGGATATGGCCCTCGTCCATAAGAACAAACTCTATCCTTATCTGTAGTTTAAACAAACCGGTAGGATATTGTTCTTATCAATAGAATCAAACTTTGTCCCATCTTAAGAGCAGTAGTTTTTAAACAAACAAATATAAAAAAGGCATAAACACCGGTTTGGCTACGTGGAACCATGTCACCCCCGTGGGACTGTGCTTTTATGCGAGCTATGCTTCTAGCAAGGCTTTGAGGTCTCTGTGCTTTTGGGCGATAACCAGACTGTACTTTAGGCAACAGAGTCACTACGCTTTTAGGCGACGAGGAGACTGTGCTTCAGGTGATAGAGACACTGCACTTTTAGGGCGACGAGTGGACTTGTGCTTTGGACAACAAAGTGTCAGACGAAGGAGCCTTTGAACGGACTGCGCTTTTGGATGGGAAGGAGGGCACTGCGCTTCTGGGTTGGAGTGAGAGCGCAGTGGAATGAATGAACTAGCTGCACTTTTGAGTCGAAGGAGCTAGTTTATGTCGAAGTCAAAAGATCTATTAATGACTGCTCTTTTGATTGACGAGTCGGTCATCCTCTTCTTTAATTACCACCTTTATTTGAGGAATTTCAAGAAGTCTGTGGCCTAGGATTCAATCGAATGAACCTATTAAATGAGATTCATTGTGTTGAGTGCTAGGTTCATCCCAATAATTTTGGAGCCTTTGGCCGACAGCTACATGACATGTGGGTTGGACAACACTCACCCTATATAAGGGAAGCTTTTCTGAAGGGTTATTTCCACTGTCTTTTAGCATTTTCATTGTCATACTCGATCCTGACTTAGCTTCGAATGACCCTTGGCCTTGCACAAGGCGACTGTTGGTTGTGGATCCCTTCGTTCAAAGAAGCTATGTCCTTGTAGAAGAACTACTGCTGAGTATTGAGATGCACTTGAGCGTTTGGCATACAGAGTTTGAACCTAAACAACCTCTTGGAGGTCTTCAAGATCCAAGCTTTCGGGTTTGGATTGATTGCCAATCCGAAGAGCCATAGTTTGTGCTCTGCCCTGCTCAACGACGTTGGCATACCCTGTGTTGTGGACTAAGATCTTGTTCGAACTGAGTTCTTGCTCGGTCCAATCTGTAATAGATCTTTTGTAGACATGATTTTAATAAAGAACTGTTCATGCACCAGTTTTGTTCTTCTGTGTGAGTTTAGTTGTCTGTCTGCACTTTTGGGGGTACCTATACTTTTTTGAAGCCATGTGTAGTGAGAACGCCACCTGCGCTTTAGATATGTCATGCACTGTAGTGAGAAACGTGTCCTTTGCAAGCGAAGGCCCAGCACATTTACTGACAGACTGTCGTCACGCTTAGCCTTTGGTATTAAATGTCTTGAGTCGTCGCTTCATTAAAAGTTGATCATAACACCTCGTTTCTAGGGAACGGTCGTCATGATCTTCACTCTTAATTCCCACGTCGTCCGAAGAGTTTCCTCGTTCATGAAGCAATTTTTCTTCTTTTGCTGACGTGGTCGTGCCCTATAAGTAGGGTCTGTTTGGAAAAAGAAAACTTTCTTTCTTTCTTTTCCTCCAACAGAATCTTTTTCTCAGAATCAAACACTAGCTTTCCCGCCATGGCTACTAAGAAAACAAGATCCCCAAAAGCTCCTGCGACGAGCTCCAAGAAGGCCAGTGGGGCAGTAGATAGCCCCAGACCTGTAAGCCCCCTGAATTTTCGGGATTTATTTTCGAATTTTCTAAATGAATTATTTTTGATAATTCATTTTGATTTAATTAATTTTGATCATTAAATGCTCTTTACCGTGACTTGGATTTCTAGAGCATCAGGGATGCCAGTCTCTAGAAACTTTTTCTTGAAGTTTGTAGTAGACGAGATTATCTTCAATTTGATATATCATGTCCCACACGAACTAGTTCCCTTGTGCTCAATTTGCTTCGTGCAACTTTCAGGTCAAATTAGACCAATTTATCGTCTGTCGTAATTTATGATTTAACTTTTAATTTAATTTCGGGACCCGACATCGATCCAACCTAGTCGACCCAAAGTATGGACATGGCCCACATGAATCCTACTACCCACATGACGCTTGTGTCCCATTTATTTGAGTCCCCACATGTTACTTATTTAACCATGATCATAAAAACCTATTTAAATTCAATTATTGCACCATGTTCGATTTTGACCCGACCCGCTCAACCGAACCCAAATCCAAGCCCCATGTTGTCCTCTCGTGACTACCCAAATACCCCACACAATTTCTCTCTTTTTACCTATTTAAAATATTTCTTTCTTTTTTATAAATATCCTTCTCTCTCTTTCTAATATGTATATATATACATATATATAAAATATCTAACTCTCTCTCTCTCCTTACTAACACTCACACACACACCTCACCCCCTCACCCATCCACCAGCACAACACTCTCTCCCCCCCCAACCGACCTCCTTCTCTCCCCTCTCAAATAATATCTCTCATTCTCACTCTCTCTCTCTCTCTTTTTATATATATAATATATACACTCACATATATTTCTCTCTCCCATTACTCACACTATACCCCACAGCAAGAGCAGCCCCCCATGCTTCAGCCGACATTACCACCCTCACCATCATCCTTTCCTTCTCTTCTTCTTCATCTCTCATCATCAAACCACCACCACCATTAACAACATCATCATCATAACCATCACCACAGCCACCATCACCATTAGCACCTTCACCTTCATCATCCTCACGCCACAGCCACCATCACTATTAGCACCGTGGCGGCCACCGTCCTCCGGGATGCGCCGTCTAGGCGATTCGTGCGTCTTGCACAGAATCTCGTCGACGCACGCGCGAACGAGATCCAAAAATGGCGCCTTATCGTAGCGACTTCGCACACGTTTTTCGGGAAATTCGACCGTTGGATCGGCAATTTCTTTGCTCCGTCTCAATCTCGGTATATAGCTCTTCACTCCCCTCAATTGTTGTCCGTTAATTTTATCGTTTGATACATCAAAACCGGCCACCAAGTTGACCGTTTAAATTGTGTTATTTTTGGACGGTTTTACGGAGCCAACTTCGTCGGTTCGTATCTCCTCCATCGCAGCTCCGTTTGGCATGCCACTAGTTCTTATGCACAGCTGGTATAACCCTCTTCCTATCCCTCCAGTTTCATTCCATTGTGAGTACGTTTGATTGGTTGAATTCGACGCCAAAGTTGGCCGTCTGAATTCGTAATTTTGTACTTATAAAATTCCATTTTTGAACTCGGGACTCCGAATTCAATTTCTGATACCACCAGTAGACTCGTGGCGTCGTTCTGACATATTTTTATATAAAGTTTGTTAGATTTGGAGGACGTGGGCCCTGGCATACATTTCGGTGCAAAGTGGGCCCCAAAGTCCGGATCAATCGGACTTTTTGATGCCGGCTCATTGGAATCTAATTCTGGATATACCGTTGAGTTTGTATCGTTATTCTGGACTCTTTGACATATAATTTGCTAGGTTTTAGTGGACATTGATTTCGGCACGCATTTCGGTGCAAGTCGGATACCAATATCCGGGTCAACGGATCATTTTGAGATCGGCTCATCGGAATCCAATTCTGGATATACCGTTGGGTTCTTATCGTCATTCTGGACTCATTGACATATAATTTGCTAAGTTTTGAGGACATTGGCTCCGACACGCTTTTTCGTGCAAATCAGATTCCAATATCCGGGTCAACGGACCAATCTGAGATCGGGTCATCGGAATCCAATTTCGGATGTACTGTTGAGTTCGTATCGTTATTCTGGATTCGTGGACATATAATTTGTTAGGTTTAGTGCACTTTTATTCCGGCATATTTTTTGGTACAAAGTGGGTCCGACACGGACACCATTTCGACCCAAAATTACTTTTTTGACCATGTGTCCAAATTGGACTTATGGATAGGCTGTCCTAGATAATTGACCATTCTGGACATGTTGGTGATGGTTGTTTCACCATTCGACAACATTTGTAGGTTTTCACCCTATTATTATAATCTTTCTCCTTTTATTGTATTTTGAGATCCATCGATTCCAGTGATTTCACAACCACTGAAATTGAATGTGTTAACCCTGTAGATGTATATAGAGACTAGCCTTGACCCTGTTTGAGCATGGTTGACTGCTTTGACTGAACGTCGAAGTAGAGTCAACATTTGACCTAGTTTAACCTAGAGTTGACTAGAGTTGACTAGTTAACCAAAAGTCAACTGTAAGTCAACCTTTGACCCAGTTTGACCTAGTTTGACTTGGTTTGACTTCCTGTGACCTAGTTTGACCTAGTGTGACTCAGTGTGATCTAGTTTGACTTAGTTGACTGAGTCTGACCTAGATTATGTAGATTATACTATAGAATCAAGCCTAACACTGTTGAACCCTAATTAGCTATTATATATCTTATCTTTAGGTCTGTGGCATCACTCTGAGCATCGACCCCATTTGACAGCTCAGGACCGCAGGCGAGTACATTCTCTGATAGTAGTTCCTTGTCTTGATATTTTCCGTATCCGATTCAGTCATAGTGTTTTACTTGATTCTCTTCATGATGGTACACGGACTAGTATATACCGGATTCCTGTCATGAGATGTCATTCTTGGATTTTCTTGGGATACTGTTACTTGCTCGATCTTGTTCTTGTACTTGTATTGACACCGATTCCTGAGAAGGAGTAGCTACCTTCTTAGGGAATCTTGTGCCATGACGTGCTATGTCCGGGTCCGTATACTATTCGGGGAATGGGGAATTTTATAGATGGTGTGATCAATGCCCATCTTGAGTTACTACTTGTATCATAGCTATACCCTAACCTCACGATGGGTATAGCATGACCTGTGCTACTACTTGCTCCATAGATTGCCATCCCGGCCGGGCCGAGTCGACGTACTTGTAGCCGGTCGGCTAGAAGCCTGATCTTGACCCTTACCGATCACATTATGCTACAATATTCGAGGCACATTTTATATTTATTACATCAGTTACATCTTACAGTTCATCTTACTTTCCCTGCATGATTCACCTTGACATAATTTCCAGTTTATATATCATGTTTCACTTACAGTCTTGATATATCATCTTGTATTCCATTATGATTGTCTCTTACAGCATTTGTCAATACTATGAAACTGTTGTTAGTCTTTGTACTCGTTCCCATCCTGACTGGATACGTTGATAATATTTTAGGAGTTGTTATGCCATTATTGGTCTTCATGATGTCGCTAGCCGAGGTGTATCCCACTATTCTTCTATGTGAGTTGCCTGGTAGTTATAGTTTGTCTTATTTTTCCTTCTTTACTTTCCTGTCTTATGATTCCTTCTGGTGGTTTCTAATTGTTCTTGTGCCTTAGTTATCTTTCCTGTCTTATCTTCTTTAGATGTTGGGTTGTGGTTGAGTATATTTGTAGTTCATGGACCTTCTAAATATAGTGTATATTTATTGGATACTAGACAGCATTCTACCGTCGATACTGCGGCGTAGGCTGGGTGTGGCCCACGTATCCGTATCCGTAGTGTGCGGGTCATAACACATTTTTGTGGTGGCCCTTGCAGGTTAGTCTTTGCAATTAATGCGAAGTCGTGGTGGTACTTGAGCTTATCTGTACTACTACGAGCCTGTCCTAGGATAAGGTTGAGTCATGGAATATTTTAGAAATTTGGTACTCAGTCACATATTAGGAACTCTTGGTAGATTCCAGGGATGACCCCTGGAAATCTTATTTCGAACTTTTCGAAACTTTTCCCATTTGTTTCTGTCCGTCCTGATTTCTGAAACATCTGTCCGTTATCAACTTTATTCTTTCTTAGAATGGGTTTGTGGACCCCATAGAGAAGGTATAAGTTGAACTTATATATCTTCTAGGTTGAGACGAGAATATGATTTGCCAGTCTCATATCAGGTTGAGATTGTTTTAGATTATATTCCAATAATTTCCTTTTATCTTGACCTAGATAGTACCTTTGGACATCTCCTGAGAATTTTCTTCTAAACCCTATCTCGGAATCTGTTTCCGCTAGTTTTTATTTACTTATCTTTGATTCATTGTTGAATTTTAAATCTTGATGTTCGTTCGTTGTTGAATTCAATTTTGATTCTGTTTGAAGATAAGTTTCTCTGGATTGAGTTAAGATATTCTGATAAACATATTTGATAAGGACGATGAGAACGATAAATATTTACTTTATTTATGGAATTTAGAATTTATCGCAGTCATATTAGCTAGCCTGACAAGGACATGGAGCCTAATTTTGGATATACTATCCTAGTTATGGCATTTAGATTCTCTTGCAGCCATACCGATTGGCGTGGTAAGGAATCTTGATGACATGATTATAGGGTGTATACCTTAGTTATGGACTCTATCGTTTATTACAGCTATGATTACTGGCGTGGCGTAAATTCTGGCAACATGATTTTGGATAGACGTGTATGGTTATCAGGTCATATCTTAAGTTGATTCACTTCTTTTACCAATTGAGCAAGATAATTTCTACTATTATTTCTTGTTTATCATTATTTTCTCTCCCATTGCAAGATGATTTTCTCATCTTACCGTCATTTCCTTTGCCTTGTTTAGCTATGTCTTGATTACACCAATCAACTATCTCGTTTATACTTTTGTCATCTATACATTGAAATCTTTTTGAGCTATTGTAGCTTTTTATCTTGGGAAAAGTCGAGGAAGTATCACAATCATCTGGTAGTAGTCGAAGCAGAGCGAGATGATTACCCCGACTTCTATCTACAATCCTACATTTGGGTTTTCTTCCATAACAGAAGAAATTCAATTCCTTATCCTTGAACTGTTTCTTAAAATTCAATATCGTAAGATTTGATCTTCTCTGATTTTGACCAGTCGATTTGGTCGTCTTGTTATTTATGCCAAAGAGTCTTGGTTGCTGACTCTAGATGACTTCAAATTTCTTTGTGACTTGGATTTTCATCCTTGGATGCTCGTGTCCGGCCTTCGTTGATCTTATTCTCCATCTTGCCCAAATTCTGATTTACTCGAAAGTTGATCAACTTAGATCGTGTTGAGACTAATTTCTTTATCGTGGTTGGATTTCAATGCTATTAACCCTCGTGCATTGACTTCCGATTTAGTTCATGTTTGGATTTTGGACACTCGTGTCTAAACTCTTTTCGACCTTGATTTCATTTCCTGATTACATCCAAATTCCTTGTGATTAGTCGTGCCTAGATGACTTGGCATGACTAAGACAACTTGGGATTTCCTTGACCGTGATTTTAACGATCATAACTATATATTTTATCTTGCCTCAGACTCGTGCCTAAAATTTTTGACTTTCAATCACGACTAACTAGTGTGACTACGAAATTATTCGTGTTAGAATTGAACATGTTTGACTTTCTACCGTGCCTAATTGACTTGGGTTCCTTCCTAAATTGTGCTTTTAAGACCATGATTTTGAATTCATGATTTATCGTCTTTCACAACTGAACTTGGACCTTGATCGTGCTTATGTGACCTATAATCTGATTTCAATCAAATCTATCTCTCAATCGTGCTCTACTCAAATTTTTCTCTCCATTTCCTTCTCTTAGCCCTGTTTTAGATCATGACTATCCGACTTTGATTTTTATGATCTTGATAATCTTAACCCTCAAATCGTACTAAAAATCTTGAACCCTAATCGACTGTGTCGAAATAGATCTCCTTCGTACTTGAATTTTGATTCTCTAGTCGCTCGTGCTCAGGTTTCATTCCTGATCATGACTAGATTTTCGATTTTTCTCGTTCTATTCTAAATCGTTCCTAATTGGTTAATCATCACAATTTTTTAACGCGTCTGAGTCTTGATTTCACTCATGACCAGATGGTTAATCCTTGATAAAAAACATCTGATTATTCCTAACAATGCCCAATCACGTCATTTTCATCTTGATCGTGCCTATGTATAACCCTAAATCTAATTTCATCAAGTTGAAATCATGTTAATCAAATTTTTGACTTGATTGTAATCGGACGAAGCTCAAGTTTTGATTTCATTGTCATACCTCTATCATGCCAAGTGAACTTAGACAATTTCAAATTTTAATCACGTTCGAACTTGGATCGTATTTCATAATTTTATTAATCATACTCCTTAATCTTTGATCGGGCCTATAAGACCTTGACTTCGATTTTTGTTTGTGTCTGAAATTTTATCTCAACCATGCCAAACCTTGTCTTGGTCATGGTTAGCTTTTCATCTTGATCGGGCCTGTGCGACTTTTGGGTTGATTTCCATCAACCTAAGTCCTACAGATCATCCGGTACTTGAACTTCATTTATATCTTCAATTCTCCTAATCGTCTCTAAAATCGTGCCCCAATGCCTTAACTTATTTCTGAAATCATGCACGTATGATTTTGTTCATATCATGATTCTATCGTGCTAAATCCCTCATCGTGCCTGAACAATTGTGAAACGATTATCTTGATCGTGCAAAACTCGTCATTCTTGGATCGTGCCTAAAGTATTGCTTAAATCTTCTATCATGTTTTAACTCCACTACCAACCTTTAATTTCGAGGACAAAATTTTTATAAGGTGGGTAGGATGTAAGCCCCCTGAATTTCCAGGATTTATTTTTGAATTTTCTAAATGAATTATTTTCGATAATTAATTTTGATTTAATTAATTTTGATCAATAAATGCTCTTTACCGTGACTTGGATTTCTAGAGCATCAGGGATGCCAATCTCTGGAA
Organism: Iris pallida; assembly: GCA_029216955.1. NCBI lineage: Eukaryota > Viridiplantae > Streptophyta > Magnoliopsida > Asparagales > Iridaceae > Iris > Iris pallida. Next base: position 37,025 of record JANAVB010024605.1, on the reverse strand, counting down.
ACTTTCTTCTTGAAGTTTGTAGTAGACGGGATTATCTTCAATAAAATATATCATGTCCCACATGAACTTGTTTCCTTGTGCTCCATTTGCTTCGCGCAACTTTCGGGTCAAATTAGACCAATTTATCGTCTGTCGTAATTTGTGATTTAACTTTCAATTTAATTTCGGGACCCGACATCGATCCAACCTAGTCGACCAAAAGTATGAACATGGCCCACATGAAGCCTACTACCCACATGACGCTTGTGTCCCATTTATTTGAGTTCCCACATGTTACTTATTTAACCATGATCATAAATACCTATTTAAATTTAATTATTGCACCATGTTCGATTTTGACACGACCCGGCTCAACCGAACCCAAACCCAAGCCGCATGTTGTCCTCTCGTGACTACCCAAATACCCCACACAATTTCTCTTTTTTCCCCTATTTAAAATATTTCTTTCTTTTTTATAAATATCCATCTCTCTTTCTAATATGTATGTGTGTGTGTATATATATATATATATTTATATATATATATATATATATATATATATATATATATATATATATATATATATATATATATATATAACTCTCTCTCTCCTTACTAACACTCACACACATACGTCACCCCCTCACCCATCCACCAGCACAACACTCTCTCCCCCCCCCAACCGACCTCTTTCTCTCCCCTCTCAAATAATATCTCTCATTCTCACTCTCTCTCTCTTTCTATATATATAATATATACACACTCACATATATTTCTCTCTTCCATTACTCACACTACACCCTACAGCAAGTGCAGCCACCCCATGCTTCAGTCGACATCACCACCCTCACCATCATCATTTCCTTCTCTTCTTCTACATCTCTCATCATCAAAGCACCACCACCATTAACAACATCATCATCATAACCATCACCACAGCCACCATCACCATTATCACCTTCACCATCATCATCCTCACACCACCATTTCCATAACCATCACCATCCAACACCACCACCACACCCTCACCCGTGCCACCTCAACCACCACGCGCCACCGCTCGCCATGCCCCGCCGCCGTGCCACCATGCCACCGCAGCAGTAGCACCGCAACAGTAGCTGCAACAGCAGCATGCAATGGCAGCACGCGAGCAGCAGCGCATGGCAGCCGCACGGTACAGGCCCCACCGCCGGCGCCACGGCCGCCATAGTCGGCCTCCCCCTATCCGGGCGACCTCCGTGCACCTTCCAGTGGCATCCACCGTCCTTCCGGATGTGCCGTCTAGGCGATTCGTGCGTTTTGCAAGGAATCCCGTCGACGCGCGCGCGAACGAGATCCAGAAATGGCGTCTCATCGCAGCGACTTCGTGCACGATTTTTGGAAAATCTGACCATTGGTTCAGCAATTTCTTTGCTCCATCTAAATCTCGGTATATAGCTCTTCATTTTCCTCAATTTTCGTTCGTTAATTTTATCGTTTGATACATCAAAACTGGCCACCAAGTTGACCGTTTAAATTGTGTTATTTTTGGACAGTTTTGCGTAGCCAACTTCGTTGGTTCGTATCTCCTTCATCGTAGCTCGGTCTGGCGTGCCACTGGTTCCTATGCGCAGCTAGTATAACCCTCTTTCTACCCCTCCAGATTCGTTCCATTGTGAGCACGTTTGATTGGTCGAATTCGACGCCAAAGTTGGCCGTCCGAATTCGTAATTTTGTCCTTGTAAAATTCTATTTTTAAACTCGGGACTCGAAATTCAATTTCTGACACCACCAGTAGACTCGTGGCGTCGTTCTGGCACATTTTCGTATAAAGTTTGTTAGATTTGGAGGACGTGGGCCCTGGCACGTATTTCGGTGCAAAGTGGGCCCCACAGTCCGGGTCAACGGGACTTTTTGACGCCGTCTCATCGGAATCCAATTCTGGATATACCGTTGAGTTTGTATCGTCATTCTGGACTCGTTGACATATAACTTGCTAGGTTTTAGTGGACATTGGTTCCGGCACGCATTTCGGTGCAAGTCGGATACCAATATTCGGGTCAACGGGTCATTTTGAGACCGGCTCATCGGAATCCAATTTTGGATATACCGTTGGGTTCATATCGTCATTCTAGACTCATTGACATAAAATTTGCTGAGTTTTTAGGACATTGGCTCCGACACGCTCTTCCGTGCAAATCGGATTCCAATATCCGGGTCAACGGACAAATCTGAGATCGGGTCATCGGAATCCAATTTTGGATATACCGTTGAGTTCGTATCGTCATTCTGGATTCATGAACATATAATTTGTTAGGTTTAGTACACTTTTATTCTGGCACATTTTTCGGTACAAAGTGGGTCCGACACGGACACCATTTTGACCCGAAATTACCTTTTTGCTCCTGTATCCAAATTGGACTTATGGATAGGCTATCCTAGCTAATTTGACCATTCTGGACACGTTGGTGATGGTTGTTTCACCATCCGACAATATCTGTAGGTTTTTACCCTATTATTATATTCTTTCTCCTTTTGATGTATTTTGAGATCAATCGATTCCAGTGATTTCACAACCACTGAAATTGATTGTGTTGACCCTGTATATGTTTATAGAGACTAGCCTTGACCCTATTTGAGCATGGTTGACTGCTTTGACTGAACGTCAAAGTAGAGTCAACATTTGACCTAGTTTAACCTAGAGTTGACTAGAGTTGGCTAGTTGACCAAAAGTCAACTGTAAGTCAACCTTTGACCCAGTTTGACCTAGTTTGAATTGGTTTGACTTTCTGTGACCTAGTTTGACCTACTGTGACTCAGTGTGACCTAGTTTGACTTAGTTGACTGAGTCTGACCTAGATTACGTAGCTCATACTATAGAATCAAGCCTAACACTGTTGAACCCTAATTAGCTATTACATATCTTATCTTTAGGTCTGTGGCAACACTCTGAGCATCGACCCCATTTGACAGCTCAGGACCGCAGGTGAGTACATTCTCTGATAGTAGTTCCTTGTCTTGATATTTTCTGTATCCGATTCAGTTATAGTGTTTAACTTGATTCTCGTCACGATGGTACACGGACTAGTATATACCGGATTCCTGTCATGAGATGTCATTCTTGGATTTTCTTGGGATACTGGTAATTGCTCGATCTTGTTCTTATACTTGTATTGACACCGATTCCTGAGAAGGAGTAGCTACCTTCTTAGGGAATCTTGTGCCATGACGTGCTATGTCCGGATCCGTATACTATTCGGAAAATGGGGAATTTTATAGATAGTGTGATCAATGCCCATCTTGAGTTACTACTTGTATCATAGCTATACCCTCACCTCACGATGGGTATAGCCTGACCAGTGCTACTACTTGCTCCATAGCTTGCCATCCCGGTCGGGCCGAGTCCACGTACTTGTAGCCAGTCGGCTGGAAGCCTGATCTTGACCCTTACCGATCACATTATGCTATAATATTCGAGGCACATTTTACATTTATTACATCAGTTACATCTTACAGTTCAGCTTACTTTCCCTGTATAATTTACCTTGACATGATTTCCAGTTTATATATCCTATTTCACATACAGTCTTGATATATCATCTTGTATTCCATTATGATTGTCTCTTACAGCATTTGTCAATACTATGAAACTGTTGTTAGTCTATGTACTCGTTCCCATCCTGACTGGATACGTTGATAATATTTTAGGAGTTGTTATGCCATTATTGGTCTTCATGATGTCGCTAGCTGAGGTGGATCTCACTATTCTTCTATGTGAGTTGTCTGGTAGTTATCCTTAGTTTGTCTTATTTTTCCTTCTTTATTTTCCTATCTTATGATTCCTTCTAGTAGTTTCTAATTGTTCTTGTGCTGGGTTGTGGTTGAGTACATTTGTAGTTCATGGACCTTCTAGATGTGGTGTATATTTATTGGATACTAGACAGCGTTCTACCGCCGATACTGCGGCGTAGGCTGGGCGTGGCCCACGTATCCATATCCGTATATTCGGGTGCGGGTCGTGACAAGACCAGCTGTAGTGAGTGCGAGACATACTAGAGCATCATCGACGAGGCAAGTTGTAGAGGCTACGATGAGCACTCGGCAGGCCAAAAGGAAGTAGTTGGCTTCAGAAGCCATCGTCGCTGAGCAAGCTCCTATCGTAGGATTCTCAGTGCACGGAGACGTGCGCCACCCATTGCTAGTAGGTGTCTAACTGTCATTGATTTCTTGGTTTGCTGATGTAAAACCCCTAAATTTTCACTATTTTTTTTTTAATTTTGGTCTTTTTTTTATTGGTATGTCGAGTGCGAATATGTATATAAGAAGTATTTTAAAATTTTACAAAAGTTTTTAGTTTCAAATTTATTTTTATACAAAATAAATATTGTGGTTCAATATCATAGAAGGTAAATATTTTTAATTATTTGAATAGATAAAATATGTCATAGATTTGTCAAACTTGATTATTATTTTATTATTATATAACGACTACCTTCTTCGTTATATAAGTATAAGTAATGATTTAGAAAATGATATTTTTTTACAAATAATTCATACTATTTTGCATGCGATTTACATGAAAATAAATTTATGTATATTAGTATAAGATTGATTTAAAATATTCTAAATTTATAAAAAGCTTTTTTACATTTATTTGATATTAATGTTTAAATAATTATAACGATTTAAATTGAGATTTTTATTTTATTAAATAGGATTTTAAATGAATTTAAATTAATGTGGAGATTTATCTGTTGGGATATATTGTAGAAAATACTTTAGATTTTCTTAGAATATTTTGTTTATACTTTTCCATTATGAATAATTAAAGTATATATACACAATATAATTACATTCATATTGGTATATAGATTTTTTCTAATATATAAATATAATCACCAATCGAATCATTTAAAATTCCGTTTTTATCATTTATGGCCACATGGAAATCTATCACCGTATCTCTGGAGCCCATATAAGATCTATCCAAATAATTACCTAGTCTATCCCAACTCAGTAAATATGTAACCATTATTATTGGGTAGAACATCTATTCTACATATATAGCATCTTCTCTTCGTATTTATAACAAACCCTTATACAACCATAGCCTGTTCATCTTCCCTGAAGATTCTCCTATTGACACCAACACCGTCCTTCCAAACCTCTCCTTCCCAAGCCATCTCTCCTTAGTCCAAACTTATTTGCTTGACACCTTCGTCATTTTCCTATGGCACCTGTTGATCATGCTACTTGCATCCTACGTTCTCCTCTTTCTAAAACCATCGACATCACCGTTCTCCGACTTCGTGAAGCCAACTGCGACGACAACGCAGTATTCGACAAACTCTATTATAATATTGCCAAAAGCTGACCTTTTGTCTCTGTAAATTTGTCGATCATACTAGGAACCCGTCGAGGCAATCTGCCACTACTTTGTTCGCTCGCTGTCTAGCCACTGCAGGACAGAGAGCTCCCTATGGAGCCCACAAACAAGCCTCACTACGATCGGCGGAGGTATATTTGATTCCCACCGTCGTCAAAAGTTTGTAGCTCTTGCGCATACCCAACTCTTCCTCGTATCCTCATGTTTGTGAGGCACCATAGGAGTCGCACGAGCGCCAACTCATCAAACTGTGCAGCCATGTCGCAACACCTTTCCATTTCGACCATCCAGGGCTCTCATGCAATGATTCACTACGGTCCCTCGCCTTGCCAGAGTCACCAAGGCTCTACCGATGAGAGTCATACATACGACAAAACCAGAGTTCGCCCCACATTCTCGTGTCGATCGGCTACTTTATTAACTCGTGTACCTCTGTCATCACACATCCAGCACCTGCCGTTTATCATCCTTCGAAATCGTGTGAGTCCTCCATGTACTCTGTCCGTTAGGCGAGTGCGCCAACCGCACGAAAACTCTACTTGACGCTTCTCACAAGCCGAGCAATAATACCAAAGTTCCCACGAGCCTCACGTTTGCTTCTTGCTGTTATGGTGGCATCCTAATAAATTGAGAAGCAAATGCACATTTAACTAAAGATAACAATTATAACTCATTCCCTTTACTTTTGGATATTACCTTTTAGTCCTTAAATATATTTTTTCATAAAGTACAAGCTACCTATTGTAACTTTCAAATTTTCTTATATAAAAAATATACTAGGGGATTTTTTATTTTATTATATATTACATATTTACCTTAGTCTTTATTTTAAGGACGGTATTAATGGGATTTTATTTTGAAAATAAGTATTTATAAACAAGTATATTTCTAATGTGGGGGGTTTTCAATTAAATATACTATTATAGTAAATTTACATAATTTAAGGTTTTTGGCAAAAAAAATTATTTTTGATAAAAATTGTAGCATTTGGCCCTTAAGTAATTTTTCTATATTATTAATTATTTATTTCGACCCATAAAAAGTAGCTTCCAAATTATAAAGTGATTTTCTAGTATTATTCAAATATTTATCTAAATATTGTTAACAGATAAAATATAGATTTTCTTCTATTTGACAAGCATGGAATTTTGGCCTAGAAACGATTTTTAGATTTTTAAGTATTTATCTAAGAAGAAATTTTAACTAGTAAAATCTAGTTTTCAATTATTATAAATATTTTCTAAAAAATAGTTATATGTTTCTATTTATACGATTCTTTTCGATTATCAATCTTGATTGTCACTAATCATCCATTCATATTTCATTGCAAATTTGGACCCTTCACATAAACCATGGGTATTGGACAAATCGGAATATTGTCACATCATCACCAGGCAAGATACCTGTCATTTGTTGTCTGTTTGCTTTAGCTCATTTCATGAATTTATTTCTTTTTCTGTAAAATAAACTGTACTACATGGTCGTAATTAGATTATTATACTGTGTAGTTCTATTTTTCGTTATTTATTATTTTTATGCATATTACTTAGATTTAAAGGACCACCCTTTTGTTGTGTTGCATTCAAGGCCTTGACATATTTGTACCACGGAGTCGCCAGTCGCATATAGAACTCGGACATGCGTGACTGGCTGGCCACCAGTACGTATAAACCATGCGATAGGATTATCCGCTAATAGTATTGCATGATTAGTTTAACTTAGCGGTTAATAGATAGATATACGTGTTGTGGATACAACATAGTAGGCATTGGGCGGGAAGGACAATCCCTTAGCATACGGGCTACTATACACTTTACCTTTTGTAACCCGTGAGCTCCGTCAGAGACGAGATTACCCATGGACACTGACGGCCACAAACGTTCTGTGAAATGTTATGCTCTTACTGGGCCTCTAGTACCCCAAGGGTAGACCATGCCGATCCCATTATAGTTAGAGAGTCCATGCGTTGGAGGTTTATTCTTAAACTATATTCACTTAGAATGGTTAGGCTACCTTATCCGTTAGGTATGAGTACATTAGGTTTGGGTACTTATATCTGATTACGGCTTGGAACAGTAACTTGTCACGAACTAGTTTGCCACATCTTGTCCTTGTTTGGTTGTAGGTGTGGCTCACTACTTCGATGAGAAGGTACTGAACCTTGTTGTGGTCCGGATACCATATTGGATTCATGGCATGGAAAGATACGGCATCGTGAATTAGGGTGCCATCTCCTGTCCTTGTTTGGTTGAGGGATGGTACGCTAATTCAATGGTGGGGTATTGGACCATATTATAATCTGATTTGACTTATTTATTGAGCAATTTATATTTATTGAGCAATCTTATGTGTCTTGTTACGTCCCTCTGAGAACCTGATGATCTCTCCAGGTGTGTGCTCTTGACTTTTCGCAGGTGTTCTAGCCAAGACGGTGATTTTATCTATTCCTTCGAAGATGATTGCTCTTGGATCGTCCTTTGCGTTGCTTGCCAAACTCTTACTTTGTTATGTATTTCTTTTTCTTTAAAATAATTGGTAGTGGATTTGCCTCCGCCCAACATCTGGTACAATAAAAATTCATAGTTGATTTATGACATATTTTATTCTTTTATTTTGTGGATGAGATTAGTTAGACTTGGTTTTACTGCATTTACAGCTTGCGTTTATTTATTATACTGCTAACATGTCTACGTTCCTAGTCCTACGTATTTTAGGACTGGGCGTTACATGTTTTTGTGGTGTCCCATACAGGTCAAGATAAATTATTTGGTTACTTTACAGTACCAAGCAAGCCTGCGTATAGGATTAGCGTCTAGGATCTCATCCACATACTTTGTCATGCCCCGACCCAGAATCACCCGAATCATCGTCCTCGCAGGGGGCGTGATGTCGCACGAGCCTGGAGTTGCGCTCGTACAAGGCAAGATGACAAGTTCTCAAATGGTTATCTTTGATTTGATATTAGCAACGAAAGGAAAACGGAGTATACGAAACAATTCTCTTTATTAATATTCGAAAGTGAGATTATTACAAAGGCTTTCAATAGCCTAACTAAATTTGCCAGGTTGGCTGCAACACTCAGGTTCTCTCTTGCCCATAAAGGATTTTACCGTTTCATACATCATGCCTACTATATCTTGGCCGCGTCAATTCTGTTGCAAGTCCGTGCGTCAATGTGATCGCACGCTTCAATATGCTTCGGCATTCCAAGTCTTAACGCGTTCAAGCGACGCTTCACTGCGAGCAATCCATTCCTTGTACCCTGCATGAAAGCTGGTGGAGGATCAGTACGTTCGTCCTCGCATGTACTGATGCAAACACCTTCTTTCAAAACTGACATTCTAGTATTTATGTTGAATCATGCAACTTAGCTTATGATCTTGCTATATTCTCCTTAGGGTCGATTTCATAGCATATTCGAAAGCGTAAAGCATGTTATCATAGCAAGCATGTTATCGAATTTAATAGGCAAGCAAGCAATCTCGTGTTTGTTTCGTGGCACGACTTACCAAGTCGACTCACTCGCCCTTGCACCGATGCAAGGTGAATACGCCCCATTCCTTCCCTGTCATGTTATAAGTGCATCTTTAAGCAGGATCTATGTGTGCAGGACACATATATGCCTACACTTTCAACCCATCGTTCCTTAGCTATATGAAGGTCGTGGGCGTATCTGCGCCGGAATGGACTAAAGGAGTTTTCCTTACTTTCTTTTCTCTTTTTTTTCTTTCTTGAATTTGGGTAGCCCAACGTTTCACGGGTTGGGTTGCTATCCCAAACAACCAAAATGTTACCGTTGTATACCATTATTTGTGGCTTTTCCCATCTCGTCAAGCGGCTGTTAATCGTCTTACGGATGTGCGCCTATCAAAGTTACACTCCCTCCTAGGCTAAACGGTTCCGGTGCCCCGGTACTTAACCGTTCGAGAGAACACCCATGCATGGGTTATTATCTCATTTATCTCGAGTCCATTCCATTCGACCATGCAACGAACTATTATTCAAACAACCAAGCAGAGTCTTGAGTTCGAGACTTAGACTTTATCATCTCATATTTCTTCCGTTAATTTTCTATGTTCTTACCTTTCATACTTCGTTTCAATGTTTCAATGGCAACATGCCTCAACTCAATGTTCATCAAACGAACGATCCGAAGGTCCCGAACACCTTTCGAGGCATCATGCCATATCCGACAGTTCTGCCACATTCATGCCACTACTGTATTCTTTTCCAACGAAGCCATCTTTTATGATCTTATGCACGTAGGCATGTTTTGACACATTTATCATCTTTTCCTTTGCGTCGTACACTCGGTGCACGTATCAAAGTCGTATTTCCATGTTCTATAACTTAGTGTTCAACGTTCGGGGCTTGCGCGCTAGGGCGCTCGCCTATTGTCTTTCAATGTTCTAGCCTTCTAATTCGTGCGCGAAGGCACGGAATGGATCGTGCATGAAGACACTCGCCGAATACAGTTATCCCATGTTCTTGCGGCTTGCGCACCGAGGCACTCGCCTTTGCGATATCCAATGTTCCATAGCGACTCGTGCATTTGATGCACGTTTCATTTCAATTGTTCTAACTAGTGTTCGACACACACTATGATTTATCTTCCGATCGGACCACGCCCGTGGCGTCGATAGGTTAACTTAGCATACGATGATATATTTTGACTTATCGCATGAAGGAGTAAAAAGAAGAGTCAATCCTCCCACCTTGAGTCGATACGCCTTTGTCGTTTCACCGAGACGATGCGGCTCGATTTCATAACTTCGTTGCACGGCCACTCTCCTAACTTAGCCATTCGAGCACTTCGTGCTTCATTGAATTATACGTTCGATTTGGCTTACCGTGCCCAAGTCTCAGCCCGTTGTAAGGCGACGATTTGGTTTCGCGGACCCGTCGCAAAATAGGAGAAATATCGACCTCTAATATTTTAGCGTAAACGTATAGCATGTACATGAAATCAACTAAAATCAATACTTTCATCGATTCGGACTTGCGCCTTGGTCGATTCGATTTCTTAGAATCTTTGAGCCGATTCAACGCACTCATCCTTCGGGGCAATGCAGCGCTTTGGCATCGATTCAACTCGATTCATTTTTTGGGACAAGGCAACTCTTCGCATCGACTTAGTTCGATGCATTGCTCGGGACAATGTAACTTTCGTATCGATTCGTATCGATACATTTTACTCGGTCAACGCGGCTTGTTGAGTCAACGTCTCAGCGTAATGTGTCGTACAGAGCGGGGCATTACATACTTGACCTCCTTGCTCGAATCCATTTCGAACTCTTGCTTGATTCCTTGGTTTGCATCTCACTTGATCCCTTTCTACCGTAATTCTTATCTTTCCTTTGTGCTTGACAGAGGTTAGAAAGGTGAGTCACACTCGGTAGGCATGTTCTATTGTCCTATCACACTACTAGTGTAACTCTTGTAAGTTAGGTAAAATATCTCACAACCTAGCATCCCATTGTTTATATGACCCATTAAGGTAGTATAATTGAATGTCACTAATAGGATTATATAGAGATCCCTAACCCATCTAGTCGACCAAAGCCTTAGATAAGATGATAGTAGGATGACTGTATAGGCACAAACGTCGTACAAGATTTAGTTTCTTAAGGAGTTTGAATTATTTATATTTCTTTCATCATATTTTGGACTAACTTGACAAATGCTGCTATCATAGTCTAGTTTTGCAAGCTTATTTTTTAATCAAGCTTGATCAAGGACATATTTTAGGCCTCCACTAACATATTGTCTAGTCAGAACCGACGCATGATTGTCTGATCAACCTAGTGCACTTTGTTCGCTCTTCTTACGTTACGTAGATTGAGATATAGTTAAAAAAAAATATACTTGCCCTCTAGGATCCCATCTGCATCTGCCATGACCACTCTCCTTTGAACTATCCAATCGCCTTTGAACCCGTACTTATATTGGACCTTATCTTCCTTGAACTCTCTTCTACCTATTTAGAAACACTCATAATTGATATAGACACCGAGTATCACCTTTAGTTGCCCTATCACCTATGGCCAAGATACTTGTATATACACAAGTGTAGTAGTCATTACCAACCTACGTGTCCACATTCATGTCTTGAGTTACTCGTCCTTCCCTCGACACAAAATTTATTCTCTTGACCGTCTAATCATTTGAAATTGAGAATAATTAGAATCGTACTCTTGACCATAACACCGACCTAGAAGACTTATCTATTCTCAAGGAACCATTTATTATGAGTCTATAACTATTTTCCCCTTGAATTTTTATCCCTAAAAAACATTACATTTCGGGCTATGACTAGCAACCCATATTTATTGTCCAACCCTTACCACGACCTTCGAGCCTAACCCTATTTCCTCTCAGTTGGTTTTTTTCCTCATAGAAGATTACTCATTAACCTCTCCATGATTCATACAACTTCACTCCTAGGAACATGACACGCTTCAATTAGAACGGTTTCTAGACCCCCCCCCCCCCCCCCATACTATGATATAGGATAGATGATTCTATGAAACATAAAAGATAGGGTTGCACATGGAATTTTGAGGTAAAACCATAGTAGGTGAAATGTCTAGGAAATTTTCATGTCGTAAGATGCTTTGAGTAATCAATATTGAAGAGAGAAATTTTTTTGATGCTTTAAGGATTAGATTACTAAAATGACTAAGGTATAAAATTCATATGAAAATGAGTTTGATTTTTGCTTACGACAAAATTGATTGAGGATGGATTAATTTTCAAAATTTGAGGAGTTTTATATTTTAAAAGAAAATTTTGGAATACAAATTTGAGGAGAAATAATAAACTAGATGCAAGGTGGAATATAGAAGTGTATTGCCGATTATGTTAAATCACAAATTTTGAGGGTAATGAGGATATCGAAAGGCGATTTTGAATTTAGAAAGTTGAGCTAGTGATTAAATTCTGAGATAGCAATTTTTATTATTTGATAGTAGAATTAGATACTGAAGTGTTGTTGTGTGACACCTCCTAAACCCTATACGTGATTTTTTTTTATCTAAATCACGATTTCTAAATTTCCTATTTCATTGTATATCGTTTCTTCCCCAATGCCTTGTTCATGTTTTCTTAAGAGGATCCTTCCATCCTCTCAAACCTACCTACTTTAGTATTCTTAATTTCATGGACGAAATTCTTGTAAGTTGGGTAGGATGTAAAATCTCTAAATTTTCACTATAATTATTTTAATTTTGGTATTTTTTTTATTGGCACGTCGAGTGCGAATACGTATATAAGAAGTATTTAAAATTTTTACAAAAGTTTTGAGTTTCAAATTTATTTTTATAGAAAATAAATATTGTGGATCAATATCATAGAAGGTAAATATTTTTAATTATTTGAATAGATAAAATATGTCATAGATTTGTTAAACTTGATTTTTATTTTATTATTATATAAAGACTACTTCTTCGTTATACAAGCATAGGTAATGATTTAGAAAATATTTTTTTTTACAAATAATTTGTACTATTTTGCATGCGATTTACATTAAAATAAATTTATGTATACTTGTAAAAGATTGATTGTTGAATTTTAATTTATAAAAAGGTATTTTACATTTATTTGATATTAATGATTAAATATTTATAACGATTTAAATTGAGATTTTTATTTTATTAAATAGGATTTTAAAAGAATTTAAATTAATGTGGAGATTTATCTATTGGGATATATTGTAGAAAATACTTTAGATTTTCTTAGAATATTTTGTTTAAAATTTTCCTTTATGAATAATTAAAGTATATATAAACAATATAATTATATTCATGTTAGTATATAGATTTTTTTCAAGTATATTAATATAATCACCAATCAAATCAATTAAAATTATGTTTTCATCATTTATGGCCACATGCAAATCTATCACCGTATCTCTGGAGCCCATACAAGATCTATCCAAATATTTACCTAGCCTATTCCAACTCATGCAAATATGTAACCATTATTATTGGAAAGAACATCTATTCTATATATATAGCATCTCCTCTTCATATTTATAACAAACCCTTATACAACCATAGCCCTTTTATCTTCCCTAAAGATTCTCCCATTGACACCAATGCCATCCTTCCAAACCTCTCCTCCCCAAGCCATCTTAACCTTACTCCCAACTTATTTGCTTGACACCTTTGTCATTTTCCCATGACACTTGTTGACCATGCTACTTGCATCCTACGTTCTCCTCTATCTAAAACCATTGACGTCACCATTCTCTAACTTCGTTAAGCCAACTGCGACGTCAATGCAGTGCTCGACGAAATCTATTATAATATTGCCAGAAGCTGACATTTTGTCTCTGCGAACAAGTCGATCAGGCTAGGAACCCATCGAGGCGATCTGCCATTACTTTGTTCGCTCCCTGTCTAGCCGCTGCAGGACAGAGAGATCCTATGGAGCCCACAAACAAGACTCTATCGATCGGCAGAGGTATATTTGATTCCCACCGTCGTCGAAAGTTGACAGCTCTTGCGCATACACGACTCTTCCTCGTATCCTCATGCTTGTGAGGCATCGTAGGAGTCACACGAGAGCCAACTCATCAAACTGTGCCGCCATGTCGCAACACCTTTCCATCTCGACCATCCGGGGCTCTCATGCAATGATTCACCACCGTCCCCGGCGTTTCCAGAGTCACCATGGCTTTACCGACAAGAGTCATACAGACGACGAAACCAGAGTCCACTCCATATCCTCGTGTCGACCGACTACTGCATTAACTCGTGCACCTCTGTCATCGCACGTGTAGCACCTGCCGCCTATCATCCGCTGAAATCGTGTGCCCTCCATATGCTCTGTCCGTTAGACCGGTGCGCCAACCGCCTGAAAACTATACTTGACGCTTCTCACAAGACGAGCAGTAATACGAAAGTTCCCATGAGCCTCACGTTTGCTTCTTGCTGGTATGGGGGCATCCTAATAAATTGAGAAGCAAATGCACATTTAACTAAAGGTAACAATTATAATACATTCCCTTTATTTTTTGATATTACCTTTTAGTAGGGGTGTGCATCGGTCGGTGGTCGACCTATTTTGTCACAACCGAAGTCGAACCGAACTTAATCGGTTTGAAAATATTTGCAACCGAACCAAACCAAACAACTGGTCGGTTCGGTTTTGAAACCGACCGACTTGGTTCGGTTCGGTTTGGTTCGGCTGGTCGGTTATTATGTCCAAAATTATCAACAACAATCAGCCAATCAGCATGCCAAATTATGTCCCATATTCACAATAATGTCAATAAAAATATTGCAAATCAGCCAAGAATATTCACACTCACAATAATGTCCCAGATTAACATTCATTCATATTTCACACTCACAATAATGTCCCAGATCATTAACATTCATTCACTGTTTCACAGTTTCACTCACATTAACATTCATTGATTCATTCACTGTCCAGACTCCAATCCAATGGTGAATGGACCATTCAGAGAAAATTCATTCACTCACAATAACATTCATTCATTCACATTCATTAACATTCATTCAGAGAAAATTCATTCACTCACAATAACTAGGTGAAATGAATCCCAGCACTAGCAGGCCAATTCATAGCCTCTAATTTTCATTCCCTAACAATAACATTCATTAATTCATTAACATTCTTGAAGTCTTGCAAAATTCAGAGACAAATAAAATTACAGATGCATTGTCCCAGGCTCCCAGCAGGCCAATTCATTCAGCAAGGCCAATTTATAGATCGGATTCCGATGCATGCACAAGAAAAAAAATCTAGGATATTTTTTTTTCTATGAGTTATATAAAATCCAACCTTCAAAGTAGTGAAAATTAGAGGCTAATCCTCAAAAGAACTCTCTAAGTAGTGAAAATTAGAGGCTAATCCTCAAAAGAGAAATAGAAAATGACTTCAACCAAAATTTGATCCAAAAATAAACCCTAACCCTAAATCATCTTAGTCTACATCTATAAATAATAGATCTGTGTTTACAGAAGAAAAAATAAACCCTAACACTAACCATAATCTATAGATAATCAGATCTAGTGTCCAATTTCTGTATAGATCCAAAAATAAACCCTAACACTAAGAGAAACACAGTAAACACTTACCAATTAAGGATCCACCGGAGAGGGAGAGTTGAAGCCGGCCGCCGGAGAGGGAAAATTGGGTGAAGCAGCCGCTGGCTTCCCAAATGAAATGAGAGAGGGTTGAAAAATTAGGGTTTGAGAGTTGAGGCTTCCCTTCCCAAATGAAATGAGAGAGAGAAAATTATTTGTATTTGGTTTTGCAGCTGCAGCCTGGCAATATTGGGATTCGGGAAAGAAAAATAGCCAAAGGTCATCTGGTCATTCATGGACCATTCCATTGGACCTGGCTATTTGGTATTTGCACTTGGGCGGCTGGGCCTGTTGGGGAACCCAAAGCCAAAGGTCCCAAAGGACCCAAGCCCAAACCACTGAAAGTCTGAAAGAAAAGTGTTGAGTTTGGTTCGGTTCGGTTTACAACGGTTTTTGGACAACCCAAACCGAGAACCGAACCGAACCATCGATTTTAGAATAATTGTAGCCGAACCAAACCGATTGAACCATCGGTTCGGTTTAAAACCGGTCGGTTCGGCTTGGTTTGGTTCGATTTCATCGGTTTGACTAAATTCTGCACAGCCCTACCTTTTAGTCCTTAAATTTTTTTTTCACAAAGTACAAGCTAACTAATGTAACTTTCAAATTTTCTTATATAAAAAAAATATACTAGGATATTTTTTATTTTATTATATATTATATATTTACCTTAATCTTTATGTTAAGGACGGTATTAATAGGATTTCATTTTTAAAATAAGTATTTATAAACACGTATATTTCTAGTGTGGGGGGTTTTTCAATTAAATATACTATTATAGCAAATTTATATATTTTAGGGTTTTTGGCCAAAAAAATTATTTTTGATAAAAATTGTAGCATTTGGCCCTTAAGTAATTTTTCTACATTATTAATTATTTATTTTGACCCATAAAAATTAGCTTCCAAATTATAAAGTGATTTTGTAGTATTATTCAAATATTTATCTAAAATATTGTTAACAGATAAAATATAGACTTTCTACCAAAAATTCTATTTGACAAACATAGAGTTTTTGGCCTAGAAATGATTTTTAGATTTTTTTTAAGTTTTTATCTAAGAACAAATTTTGACTAGTAAAATCTAGTTTTCTATTATTATAAATATTTTCTAAAAATAGTTATATGTTTCTTTTTATACGATTCTCTTCGATTATCAATCTTGATTGTCACTAATCATTCATTCCTATTTCATTGTGAATTTGGACCTTCACATCGGCCATGGGTATTGGACAAATCGGAATATTGTCAGATCATCACACCAGGCAAGCTACCTTGTCATTTGCTGTATATTTACTTTAGCTCATATTTCATGCATTTATTTCTTTTTGTGTAAAATAAACTGTACTACATGGTCATAATTAGATATATTATACTTTGTAGTTCTATTTTCCGTTATTTATTATTTTTATGCACATTACTTAGATTTAAGGGACCACCATTTTGTTGTGTTACATTCAAGGCCTTGACACATTTGTACCACGGAGTCGCGAGTCGTATAGAAAACTCGGACATGCATGACTGGCTAGCCACCAGTACGTATAAACCGTATGATAAGATTAACCGCTAATAGTATTACATAATTAGTTTGACTTAGCGGTTAATAGATGGGTATATGTGTTACGAATACAACATAGTAGGCATTGGGCAGGGAGAATAATTCCTTAGCGTATGGGCTACTATACACATTATCTTTTGTAACCCGTGAGCTCTGCTAAAGATGCGGGTGAGATTACCCATGGATACTGATGGCCACTGACGTTTTGCAAAATATTATGCTATTATTGGGGCTCTGGTGCCCCAAGGGGGACCATGTCGATCTCATTTTAGCCAGAGAGTCCATACGTTGCAGGTTTGTTCTTAAACTGCATTCACTTAGAATGTTAGGCTACCTTATCCGTTAGGTATGAGTACTTTTGGTTTGGGTAGTTAAATCTAATCGCGGCTTGGAACAGTACTTGTTGCGAACTAGTTTGCACATCTTGTCCTTGTTTGGTTGTAGGTGTGTCTCACTACTTCGATGAGAAGGTATTGAACCTTGTTGTGGTCTGGATACCATAAGCCTTGGAGCACCTTGACCCGCTAGGAAGGTGTCTGGCAGGAGATAAAAAAGAAAAAGCAACCAGGTGATAAGCGAGTAGACTTAGCTGCAGAACTAGCTCTTTCATTTGCTTCATGGCATGGAAAGATACGGCATCGTGAATTAGGGTATCATCTCCTGTCCTTGTTTGGTTGGAGTATGGTACGCTAATTCAATGGTGGGGTATCCATGTTATAATCTGATTTGACTTATATATTGAGCAGTTTGTATTCAGTATTACGACATGATATTATGTGTCTTGTTACGTCCCTCTGAGGACCTGGTGATCTCTCCAAGTGTGTGCTCTTGACTTTTCGTAGGTATTCTAGCCATGGCGGTGATCTTCTCTATTCCTTCGAAGATGATTGCTCTTGGATAGTCCTTTATGTCACTTGCCAAACTCTTACTTTGTTATGTATTTCTTTTCCTTTAATATAGTTGATAGTGGTCTTCGCCCAATATCTAGTACAACAATAATTCAAAGTTGATTTATGACATATTTTATTCTTTCATTTCGTGGATGATATTAATTAGCCTTGGTTTAATACATTGACAGCTTACATATATTTATTATACAACTGGCATGTCTACGATCCTAGTCCTACGTATTTTGGGACTGGGGCGTTACAGCTGATGCATATAAGCGTCGACTCTTAGGAGCATCGTCTTGAAGATACGTTGATGCTTTTTCTTGCTGATGCACATGGGCGCCATTCTTCGGAGTAGTGTCCTAAAGATATGCTGAAGCTTTATTAACTGATGTGCAGGGAGAATGGTTGTGCGCCTACGAGAAACTTCCGCATATTGATAGTCGTTACTTTGTAAAAAGTAACAACTATGCTGAAACGAGGGAGTTTAATGACCGGCCACATCCACGTGGAAGGGTACTCTAATCAGAGGGATTTTTTTAAGAGTGCTCCAGATGGTCCATCATGTACGCTGCGGGTGTTACTCTATTATCGTCTGCTGGTTGACTTTACCATGGAGGTGCATCCTTTCTGAGCCTCTCTTTTCGCTAATAGGCTTTTGGCCACAAGCAATACATATTCGAAGGATATCTTCCGAGTCGAAATTTAGATTTATCCTAAGGTGGAGTGGTACGAACTAACCCAATGGGTGGTAGGCAGGTTCAAGAAAGACTTGCTAGGTACGGGCCTATATCGTGTCATCAAGGCCACTGAGCATGGTATAGAGGTCAATCGGCCTCTGTTCATAGCTTTATTGGAACTATTTAACCACCACACCAAGACCTTCTTCACCCCTTATGGAGAGATAGGTTTGGCCCTCCATGAGATGCATGCCATTTCGAAGTTGCCGAGGGGGACGTGCCATATGAGAAATATACCCCTTACAAGGAGGAGTTTCTAGTGCTGGAGAACAAATGTCCCGAGATGATGGTTGTGTATAAAGAATTGCTTTGCCACCACCAAGTATGCACACGCCTGGATAGGATGAAGGCTCCTCTATACATCAAGGCCTGGACGGATTATATCTTCACAAAGCACCCATCGATGCCAGAGAAGGTTCATTTTAGCATGCGCTGGGCATATACTGCTAACAAAGTGGACAATTTGATGGCCGAAGCGGGGGTCTCTTCTCCCTCAGTAGATGTCGAGGGAAAGCCCCTTCTACTGTTCACGATTATTTCTGTTAGAATCTAACTTCTTTTAGTCCGAAAGCAACCTTAACCGCTTTTCTGATGAAATGGTTGCAGAAGGCCGTAGTTCCACGAGGTTCTAGGCCTATGGGATGGATTAGTTAGGAGCTTATTCTGCCCGTTGTAAGGCTGGCCTTCAAACATTCCTTGGCTATGTGGCCGGCTATGGTATGTGACATCCGGTACGGTTTACGGGAGTTCTTCGAGAGGATAATAGAGTGATGCAGGGGGAACAATGAGTTTCCTTAGGTTGGACTCCCTTACCACTACTTGATGGGTTGATTGGCTTTACACCGCCCTGATTTGATAGTCCCGAGCACACTTGAGGGTTACAAGGAAGGGGATACGACACTGCGTAACTATCCTCGTGCGAAATGGCTCCATCAGGAGGTCCCCGTCTGTAGGTGGATGTTAGGCTATTTATTCGGAGATGCTTTCAACCAGATTTTACCTACATACAAGGGTTTTCTTGCAATTGATGAGTTAGTGGATAGTGATCTAACTTTCGGTACCTTTCACTAGTTGCAGTTCATCCATCCTTCCCATTTGGTGTATCGAAACCATAATGGGTGTACATGGAGCCTTATTTGCTGAGCCGATTCTCTCGTTAGTTTGGCTATAGTCAGACAATGATGGGCATGTCACGCCCCGACCCGAAATCACCTGAATCATCGTCCTCGTAGGGGGCATGATACCGCAAGAGCCTGGAGTTGTGCTTGTGCAAGGCAAGATGACAAGTTCTCAAATGGTTATCTTTTAATTCGATATTAACAACGAAAGAAAAACAGAGTATACGAAACAATTCTCTTTATTGATATTCGAAACTGAGATTACAATGGCTTTCGATAGCCTAACAATATATGCCAGATTGGGTATAACACTCAGGTTCTCTCTTGCCCACAAAGGATTTTACCGTTCCATACATCATGCCTTCTATATCTCAGCCGCATCAATCCTGTTGCAAGTCCGAGCGTCAATGCGATCGCACACTTCAATACGCTTCGACATTTCTAGCCTCAACGCGTTCAAGCAACACTTCGTCGCGAGCCATACATTCCCTGCACCCTGCATGAAGCTGGTGGGGGATCAGTACGTTCGTCCTCACATATACTGATGCAAAGATCTTCTTTCCAAACCGACATTTTAGTATTTATGTTGAATCATGCAACTTAGCTTATGATCTTGCTATGTTCTCCTTAGGGTCAATTTCATGGCATATTCGAAAGCGTAAAGCATGTTAGCATAGCAAGCATGTTATTGAATTGAATAGGCAAGCAAACAAGCAATCTCGTGTTTGATTCGTGGCTTGCCAGCATGGACGCACTCGTCCTTGTACCGACACATGGTGAATATACCCCATTCCTTCCCTGTCATATTATAAGTGCATCTCTAAGCAGGATCTATGTGTGCGGGACACATACGTGCCTACACTTTTAACCCATCGTTCCTTAGCTATATGAAGGCTGTTGGCGTATTCGTACCGGAATGGACTAAAGGAGTTCCTTACTTTCTTTTGTCTCCTTCTTTTCTCAAATTTGGTCGGGTTGCCCGGCGTTTAATGGGTGGGTTACGGTCTCAACAACCGAAATGTTCCCACTGCATACCATCATTTGCGGCTTTTCCCATCTATAAGCGAGTGCTACTCGTCTTAAGGATGTACGCCTACAAAGATTATTCATTTCCCTTCTAGGCCAAGCGGTTTCAGTGCACTCCGGCATTTAACCGTTTGGGGGAAACACTCGTCCACAAGATATTATCATATTTAATCTCAAGTCCATCCCATTCGACCATGCAACATCCTTATTATTCAAACAACCAAGCATAATCTTGAGTCTGAGATTCAGACTTTATCATCTCGTATTTCTTTCTTTAACTTTCTATGTTCTTATATTTCATACTTCGTTTCAATGTTCAATAGCATCATGCCTCAACTCAATGCTCGTTAATCGAATGACGCGAAGGTCCCGAACACCTTCCGAGGCACCATGTCATATCCGACAGTTCTGCCACATTCATTCCACAACTGTATTCTTTCGCAACGAAGCCATCTTTTATGATCTCGTGCATGTATGCACGTTTCGACCGTATTACCATGTTCTATAACTTAGCGTTCAATGTTCGGGGCTTGCGCGCTAGGGCGCTCGACTATTGTTTTTCAATGTTCTAGCCTTTCTAACTCGTGCACGAAGGCACGGTATGGCTCGTGCACTAAGGCACTCGTCGAATACAGTTATCCTATGTTCTTACGGCTTGTGCACCGAGGCGCTCGCCTTCGCGATATCCAATGTCCCATAGCGACTCGTGCATATGATGCACGTTTCATTTCAATTGTCTAACAAGTGTTCGACTCATACTACGATTTATCTTCCGATCGGACCACGCCCGTGGCGTTGTTAGGTTAACTTAGCATACAATGATATATTTTGACTTATCGTATGATGGAGTAAAAAAAATAGTCAATCCTCCCACCTTGAGTCGATACGCCTTTGTCGTTTCGTCGAGCCGATGCGGCTAGATTTCATAACTTCGTTGCACGGCCACTCTCCTGACTTAGCCATTCGAGCACTTCGTGCTTCATTGAATTATACGTCCGATTTGGCTTACCGTGCCAACGCCTCAGCCCGTCGCAAGGCGACGATTTGATTACACGGACCCCTTACCGAATAAGGCTAAATGTCAATCTCTAATATTTTCGCATCAACGTATAACCTGCACACGAAACCAATTAAAATCAATACTTGCATCGATTCGGACTTGCTCCTTGGTCGATTAGATTTCTTAGAATCTTCGAGCCGATTCAACGCACTTATCCTTCGGGGTAACTCGGCGCTTCGCATCGATTCACTCGATGCATTATTTGGGACAAGCAACTCTTCGTATCGACTTAGTTCGATGTGTTACTCGGGACAACGTAACTCTCGTATCGATTCACATCGATACATTTCATTCAGTTAACGTGACTCTTTGAGTCAACGCTTCAGCGTATTGCACCGTACGGATTGGGGCATTACAGAATATACCACTCAAAATAAGCTTCGTCCTCGAACCAAAACCAATACTCCGACTAAGTGTTTTATAGATCATATCACGATCTCGTCCTACCAATGTTATTCAGTTTCACACTAACTTGCTAGCTTTTCATTAATATTTCAAAGTCTTTCCTGCAGCTCGATTTGAATTTGTATACAACTCGATTTGGATTCATACCTATATTCAAGGCGTCCCGAAGATATATGTATTTCGACCAAGTCCAGTGGTAGCAAATTGGAACAAAGCTGACAGGTAAATTTTAATCTTATGCTTGCCATCTCGTACTCTCGATCGGACTTATCTTTAGCAACTGTTCTCAAAATTTTATCGCATACGTATATTCGATACGTAGGTGATTCATTCAATAAAGTGACCGCACGCGTCGCGATTCAAAATCGCATATCTCACTTCGTAAGTTTTACCGGGACTATCAATTCTATGCGTCGTGTCGAACCAATGTGCATCTGATCGCAACGATCCTCCGCAACGCCTTGCGTTCTCGTACGAATTTCTTACCCAACTATTTCCGGAGTCTTGCTATGCAACTTATCTTCATACGATTTTCTTTGTTGACTTGCAAACGCATCAACATTCAGGACTACGTCCGCTAGGTTACTTATCTAGACACCGTGCTTAACTTCTCCCGATGCAACTCAAATTGACATTACACAAAGGCCACAATCTATCTGACACAAGTTTAGTTCCAGTTGACGATGCTCAAGGCAACGATCGCCTGGACACAAAGGTCTTTATGACGCATCTTACATTCGATTTCCTAACGAGTAGGAATTCGCTAGCCAAATTCCCAACTTATCCATTCGCAACATCGAATGTAAGTTTCGATTCACGTAAGCTCAATTGTAAGGTAAATCTGAATCTAACGACATGACTCGTAAGGTATTCCCTTATCGTTCCCTCTCGTGCATAGCACGTTTCTCGCAATCGCCTACTCGCATCACCATGTTCGTTGGTGAATTTCTCGTTCGATCGTCGACCAAAATAACCATTCAAGCATTCATCCGACGAATACTCAAAATCTAACTATATCATTCTTAATCGAAAGCCGTTCCAACAATTCTCGATCGCCTAGACTTATCGTCAACATGTACCGTGTTATATTTGTTATCGATGCAATCTCATATGCGATATCGTATGGGTCATCTTACGGTCTGCAACATTCAATTTGATTTGGCGGTCAAGTCTTCTAGGGTCAGCTGTCCCGAAGCTACGCTCGATAATTGTGGATCATTAACGAAGGACAGTTTACTATGAACCATGCTATATCTTATTTCGAAGCCAAATCTCGTTCCGACGATTCTATGCGACTATCTAAATTTTGGACAAAACCATATCTATCGACGCAACTGATGCTCAACTATTCTTCGAGTAAAGTCATGCACTACCGTCGATGATTTTGCAATTCACGAAACATCTACCCTCACTTAGTTCGGGTCTATCTTATTTGCGGTCGACACACGAGATGCTATATGCATCGAATAATCGTTAATGACTTATAATCTCGTCTTGATTAATCACAAGGTTCATGATCAACCAATTCGTTTCATTCTCGTATTGTTATTTATAAAACTTTGATAGCGCGAGGCGCACTCTATTTTGTATTCCTACATCGTGCTTATGTTTCCTTACGTATCGATCTCGATACGTCGTATCAATTTCGATAGCGTAAGGGTCAACTTTGAATCTGTTTTAACGTCGACAACTTGCATTGCATATGTCCAAGTTTGTAACAAACTTTTCCATATGCATCAATTCATTTTTCGATTCGCCACATCCCGCTATACATTGATCGCGTAACTGAGTTACCGATTATCCAACATCTAACCCTCAAGTATACGATCTCTCGTCCACTAAGTTTCGTGTGTTTTTCAGTCATACTCAAATGAGTTTTGCCGTAGCATAACCAACTATTTCTTAGACACGATTACTCACGTCAACCAACTCTTCACTGAAGTCGCACATCATGCGATTCGATTACAATTCGCATCGACCAACATTTCTATCGAAATCGCAAGTCGTGCGATTCGATTCGCCTCACCCAACATTTCTATCGAGATCGCAAGTCGTGCGACTCATTTGTAAGCTCGAGTTTTCCTTTCCTGTCGGTCCGATTATTGCTTCAAGGCATAATCGTTCCACCAGTCTCGGTCGTCCGACCGACTCATAAATTCCGTCCGACGTATCATTCATTGATACGAGTCTCGCCTTATCGTTCGAACCAATTTTTGAAGAACACTTGCATCAACATACCGTCATAAAAATTTCCAATCGAGTCTCGGTACTCTCCCGTCCGTTGCGGACAAACCTTCCGCAATTCTCACAACGTGTCGATGTAATTCATCGCACAAGTGGTATACCATATACCACTCGAAATTGAGTCATTCATCGCATATGTGGTATGGCATATACCACTCGAAAATCAAGTCATTTCCCTCGCATTATACTTAGTACAAACCAACAATCTCTTCTGACTCACGATTTCCGCAGTGATCGTGCTTGATCACAACCGTAACTTTGATTAAATCAAATCCGACATAACTCGGTCATTGTCCTCGTTTGCCAACATAAGTTTGGTGTGCAACCGAACGATTCATTCTATCGATTTACGATTTCAATTCCTTCCGTTGTATCTCGTGCAACAATTTATTTTGATATGCGTTGCACCACGTGCAACAATTTTACTTTCGATACGTGTTGCACATCGTGCTACGATTTATTTCTGACATTATATTTCACTTTGTGCAACGATTTATTTCTAATCTTCTTTGCACTCCGTGCAACGATTAATCTGATATGCGTTGCACCGCGTGCAATAATTTTACTTTCGACATGCGTTGTACATCGTGCAACGATTTATTCCCGACTTTCAAAGTCAATGCCCAAATACGTTCAGCACATTCAATATTGGCTTATCACTTTCATTTTAACGCATATGCACAATTAACTCGTTGCACTTCATGTATCATTTTATTTCTCTTTCAACATATTACATTGCAACAACATCTCAAATCATATTTCACAATTTGTTGCACTTGCAGCAACTAACATTTTTACGGCTCGTTGCATTCAATGCAATATACCCTTCGCGACTTTCTTAGCAAACATCATGTAATTTCCAAAACACATGCGGCAAAATTACACGATTTGTATTAGACTTATTGTATGGAACATCCAGGGCGGCATCGAGTAGAGTCAAGAGTGATTTCGATTGGTGGTGGGCAACTCTTTGGAATTGTTTCAAGCAAACCTCCGAAGGAAATTGAGCCTAGAGCTCTGATACTAATTTGTCACGCCCCGACCCGGAATTACCCGAATCATCATCCTCGCAGGGGGCGTGATGCCGCACGAGCCTAGAGTTGCGCTCGTACAAGGCAAGATGACAAGTTCTCAAATGGTTATCTTTTGATTCGATATTAACAACGAAAAGAAAACAGAGTATACGAAACAATTCTCTTTATTGATATCCGAAACTGAGATTACAAAGGCTTTCGATAGCCTAACAATATATGCCAGATTGGCTACAACACTCAGGTTCTCTCTTGCCCACAAAGGATTTTATCGTTCCATACATCATGCCTTCTATATCTCGGCCGCATCAATCCTGTTGCAAGTCCGAACGTTAATGCGATCGTACACTTCAATACGCTTCGGCATTCCAAGCATCAACGTGTTCAAGCAACGCTTCACTGTAAGCCATCCATTCCCTGCACCCTGCATGAAGCTGGTGGGGGATCAGTACGTTCGTCCTCGCATGTACTGATGCAAAGATCTTCTTTCCAAACCGACATTTTAGTATTTATGTTGAATCATGCAACTTAGCTTATGATCTTGCTATGTTCTTCTTAGGGTCAATTTCATGGCATATTCAAAAGCGTAAAGCATGTTAGCATGGCAAGCATGTTATCGAATTGAATAGGCAAGCAAACAAGCAATCTCGTGTTTGATTCGTGGCTTACCAGCAAGGACACACTCGCCCTTGTACCGACGCAAGGTGAATACGCCCCATTCCTTCCCTGTCATGTTATAAGTGCATCTCTAAGCAGGATCTATGTGTGCGGGACACATACGTGCCTACACTTTTAACCCATCGTTCCTTAGCTATATGAAGGCCGTTGGCGTATCTGCGCCGGAATGGACTAAAGGAGTTCTTTACTTTCTTTTCTCTCCTTCTTTTCTCAAATTTGGTCGGGTTGCCCGGCGTTTAACGGGTAGGTTGCGGTCCCAACAACCGAAATGTTCCTGCTACATACCATTATTTGCGGCTTTTCATATCTATAAGCGAGTGCTACTCGTCTTAAGGATGTGCGCCTACAAAGATTATTCATTGCCATCCTAGGCCAAGCGGTTCTGGGGCACTCCGGCATTTAATCGTTTGGGGGAAACACTCGTGCACGAGTTATTATCACATTTAATCTCAAGTCCATCCCATTCGACCATGCAACATCCTTATTATTCAAACAACCAAGCATAATCTTGAGTCTGAGACTCAAACTTTATCATCTCGCATTTCTTTCTTTAACTTTCTATGTTCTTACGTTTCATACTTCGTTTCAATGTTCAATGGCATCATGCCTCAACTCAATGCTCGCCAATCGAACGACCCGAAGGTCCCGAACACCTTTCGAGGCACCATGTCATATCCGACAGTTCCGCCACATTCATGCCACAACTGTATTCTTTTGAAACGAAGCCATCTTTTTGATCTCGTGCACGTATGCACGTTTAGATCGTATTTCCATGTTCTATAACTTAGCATTCAATGTTCGGGGCTTGCGCGCTCGCCTATTGTCTTTCAATGTTCTAGCCTTTCTAACTCGTACGCGAAGGCACGGTATGGCTCATGCACTAAGGCACTCGCCGAATAATGTTATCCTATGTTCTTGCGGCTTGCGCACCGAGGCGCTCAACTTTGCGATATCCAATGTCCCATAGCGACTCGTGCATATGATGCATGTTTTATTTCAATTGTCTAACTAGTGTTCGACTCACACTATGATTTATCTTTCGATCGGACCACGCCTGTGGCATCGATAGGTTAACTTAGTATACAATGATATAGTTTGACTTATCGTATGAAGGAGTAAAAAGAAGAGTCAATCCTCCCACCTTGAGTCGATACGTCTTTGTCGTTTCGCCGAGCCGATGCGGCTTGATTTTATAACTTTGTTGCACGATCACTCTCCTGACTTAGCCATTCGAGCACTTCGTGCTTCATTGAATTATACGTCCGATTTGGCTTACCGTACCAACGTCTTAACCTGTCGCAAGATGACGATTTGATTTTGTGGACCCCTTACTGAATACGGCAAAACGTCGACCTCTAATATTTTCGCATCAACGTATAACCTGCACACGAAACCAACTAAAATCAATACTTGCATCGATTCGGACTTGCGACTTGGTCGATTTGATTTCTTAGAATCTTCGAACCGATTCAACGCACTTATCCTTCGGGGCAACTCGGCGCTTCGCATCGATTCATTGGTTGCATTCTTTAGGACAAGGCAACTCTTCGCATCGACTTAGTTCGATGCGTTGCTCGGGACAACGTAACTCTCATATCAATTCACATTGATACATTTCATTCAGTCAACGCGACTCTTTGAGTCAACGCTTCAGCGTAGTGCACCGTGCGGAACGGGGCATTACAGGGCAATCCAAGCTCCTGTCTTGGTAATGAAGGGAGTCTACTATATGGCGCCAGCGCATGGTTTTATTATAATATCGATAGTACTGGAGAAAAATTTATGATCCCTTCGATTCATGAGTAGACTCATATCTTGTATTCCGCTGTGAAGTTCTACTTTATTGTGAACAATTTCTCATCGGAGTATGATCGAGAGCGATGTTTGCTCGAGGGGACGAAGTTTGAGAATCCTCGATTGGCTTCAAAGTGTCTCTAAAAGCCTGCATCATCGAAGAGTAAATCCGCCGATGGCTCAAGTTCATCGCGGGAGGGTAGAGATGAAGTACTCCTGAGTAACCCATGGAAGCGTCAGGTTTCTTCAGGGGTGAGCCCTCCTCCTGTTAAGAGAACAAGAATAGTTGTGCCTCTGCGGGGTGGACCCTCCCAACAACCTTCTTTGGAAACGAGTGTCCTACCCGTTGGATCTCCTTTACGGGTAAGCCTTAGTATGTTTTTCGCGGTTTTATTATGTACTCCCTAGTTATTGCTGCTTTGCTTGTGTAAGCGGGGCCTACATGGTCTGAGAGACTCAAGGATCTTCTCGAGGAACCTGCCCCAGAGGTGTCCAGAGTCCTAAGGACCGACGGGAAGACTACAGCTGATAAAACTACCGACCTGGAAGGTGTCTCACCTCCTGCTCCCTTTGAGTATGAGACTCGAGGCTCTTCGAAGTCATTGGCTTCGCTCCAGCAGGAAACTTTCAAGGGGCTATCTAAGGACAAGCACGCGGAGAAACCTGGGGTCTGCTAGGCGGAAGCCGAGTGTGGGACTCTAGAGTCTATACCCGTGACGGGCCAATAGATGTAAATGCTGAGGATATTACCCAAAACCTTTCTACTGTACCTCCTCTCCATGTCATTAGAAGGGTTAAGGATAATCCTGATGCGTTGGAAGACAAAGAAGATCATCCAGCCAAGGAGCTGCCTTCGACAAACTTTGGGGACTCGTCTCATCGACTGGTCGAAGGTCCCTTGGAAGGGTTGACGGCGAAGGCTGTCGAAACATTGGCCTACCGAGCTGTTGAAGGGCCGACAAGAATGATTATCAAATAACTGGTTGACGAGGTTATTTTGAAAGTCGTCGAAGAGGCGATTGAGCAGTTGGCCGATATGTTCCTCGGAGAGACGACCGAGGAGACCAATATAGAACAAGTCGACGCGGCTGCTAACGAGCTGATAACTAAGGTTCCAGCCGAGGTGGCCATTGAAATGATGGTGAATAGTACTACTGATGAGCCTGTCGTAACTAGCAGGAGTCTGGCCAAGGAGACTGTTGAAGAATCGACCGAGAAGATTGCTGACGAGCCGGTTGCTGAAGTGCCGGTTGGGAAGACCACTGAGGAGTTGGTCACATCGACTATTAAGAAAATGGTCACTATGGTTGTCCATGCCCCAGTTCACACAGCTTCGGTGGTGAAGATGGTTGAAGAACCAGCGAGGGAGCCTGCAGAAGGGCCGGTTATATATTAGACAGTATTGGCTCACACTGTCCCCACGCCGTCGATGGTCTCCTTTTCAGTCATGGTTGTTGCACCTTCTCCGATGGTAATAACTAGACGTGTGTTAGCTATCACTTTTGTCCCAGGACCTTTATTGTGGCCTCTCCAGTGACCCCGATAAGTTTGGCTGACAATACGTACTGTACCAACCGCATTCTGGGCATATTTCATCATGCTTTGATGCGCGGTATAGAAGGCGTCATGCGGGACAACCAATCGCTTAGACAGGCCGGGTCTAATGTTGGGGACAAATTGGTGGCCTTGTACAACTCTACAGAGTGTAAGGCGAAGGTGGACGCGATAGAGGATCTTCTGGCAGAATTAGAAGCCATCACCTCGGAGCTTCATAATCTTGAGCGCAGTCTTTCGACTAGTGCTTGTGCAGAGCTAGAGAAAATGGCCTCTAAAGTTTCCCAACACGAGCAAAAATGCCAGGCCCTGACAGGCAGACTTGCCGAGGTTGAGGCCGAAATTGAGGCAATGATCGATGCCGAAAAGTCTCAGGGCTGCCATCGTACGGCCTCGAAAGAACAGTGTGAGGGTCAACTAAAAGAACTTTTGCATCGGTCTTCGCAGTTTTGACCTCCTTTTTTGTGTTTCTGTCCCTTGCTTTTTCATATACTCTTTTTGTAGCCAAAGAAAGAAAACATTTCCATTCTATAAATGAAAATTTGGTTTTGCATGTCTTTTTGTTGTGAGCTTTTTTGTACATGAGTGATAATTCCCTCAGAGATAGTCTAACATGAGCGGGTGGAGATGACTCCGCTGGGGATAGGGTGTTTACTCAGAGATTATATGGACATGGTAAACACAGGATTTTTGGTGGTAGAATTTTCCTTACTCGGAGGTTATGTGAAAATGGCAATGATAGACTCTACGAGTGTATAGAACAACTCAGAGGTAATAAGGACGTGAAAGTTCTATAGATAGTTATGACAATCACGGGGGATTGTCATAGAAGTAATGTCAGCTCAGAGGTAATATGGACATGGTAGGCACAATCTTCGCTATGGTGTAGAATAATAATTCAGTGGCAGTATGGACGTGAAAGGTTTTCTACTAGGGGATTTATGAAAGAGGTGAACTCAGTAATAGAATACACGGACACCCGCGGGGGATGTGGGAACCTATACTGATTTAAAGTTTAGACATAGTATTTCTTTATGAACTTGCCATTAATTAGCATCATTAGCAATTTGTCGTTAGGTTTGGCCAGTCGGTAGGCCCCATTTGAGTAGACCATCTCTATGACGAACGGTCCTTCCTACTTGGGTTCGAACTTTCTAACTATCTTGTGAGTCATCACTAGTAGTCTTCGAACTGATAAGACGAGCCACTTGGAATGTTCATTCTCAGACCTTTTTATTGAAGTCCCTGAAAATTCGAGCTTGGTAATGCTCGATTCGTTGCTGAGCTAACAGACATTTTTCATCCAACGCCTCTAACTCCTGTAGCCGTCGGCGTTGATTGTCTTCGTCAGTCAGCTGGTTGGTGATGGCTACCCGTAGATACGAGATCTGGATCTCCAGGGGAAGCACTGCCTCGCGTCCATAAACATGAGAGAATGATGTGTTGGTAGTAGGTGTTCGAACAGTTGTACATTAAGCCCACAAGCATTCGCCGAGCTTGTCATTCTAGTCTTGCTTATTAGAGGAAATGACTTTCTTGAGTAGCTTGACAATAGTCGTGTTAAATGCTTCGGTTGGTTCGTTCGCTACATGATTGTAAGCCGTTGATACCATATTTTGTATTCGATTCTTATCGCAGAACTGACGGAATATTAGAGGAAATGACTTTCTTGAGTAGCTTGACGATAGTCTTGTTAAATGCTTCGGTTAGTCCGTTTACTGCAGGATTTTAAGTCATTGATGTCATATTTTATATTCGATTCTTATCGCCTAACCGATGGAATGTGTGGCTCATGAACTGAGGATCGTTGTCGTAGATAATCCATCTGGGAATTTCGAAGCGGTATATGACGTGATGCTTGACAAAGCTGATCACGTTCGAAGTTTTCACCTCGGCCAGAGGTACTACTTCTGTCCACTTCAAAAAGTAGTCGGTGATGGCGAGTATGAGCCAGTGTCCTTTGGAGGATGGTAGACTGATCAGCTCGATAATATCCATTCCCCATGCTTCAAATGGCCAGGCGATCGTTGTGGAGTGTAGGAACTCCGAAGGTCGGTAGATGAAGTCTGCATGCAACTGACATACCCGGTACTTCTTTGCATAATCAACGGCCTCTGCCATCATAGTGGACCAGTAGTAGCCCTTGCAATATAGTCATTCCTATAACTTAGGACCAGGCTGATGGGCTCCACAAGTGCCATCATGTGCCTCTCGGAGTGCCTCTTGTGCTTCTGTCTTGGATAAACATTATAGGAGAAGCCCGTCGTATAAACGATAATACAGCATTTTGATAGCTATGGCATAGAAGAAGCAGAGAGAGCCTCTCTTGACAGAAGTAGCTTCCTTCGGGTCTTCAGGTAGGACTCCGTATACTGCATAGTCTATAAACGGGAATCGTCAGTCCCAATTGTCAATATTAGTATCTGTTTGTACTGAGTAACTCAGACACGTATATAGATTATTCTTTGGGCAAACTAGCTCTCGCTTCATTACCGTGACGGTATGTTAGGTTCCAACAGGAGCTGCCAGAGAAGCTGTGAGGCCAACGAGTGAGCCGTCCTTTAAGTTTTGCAGTCGAGGTACATGTTCTATAAAGAACCCTATGAAGGTGAAAATAATATCGATTGCTGCCTGGTGGTAAGGAACCAGACCTTTATGACGGACCTCGTATTATCCTCGAACCTGGTTAATATCAGTTTTGAGTTGCTAGAGCTGGAGTCCAATGACAAGAGAATTATACTTAGTAATGTTATTGGTGCATGACTCTATGAGAGAATATGCACGGTAGAAGACCAGGCCATCGGGGGTGATGAGAATGACTCCAACCCCTATGATGATCTTGCCTTTGGGTCCTGTTCTTGAAGTGCCGTCAAAGAACATATTCCAGATCGAGTTATCTGAGATAACATTGGACTCTAGGACTTCATCGGGAATGTCGTCATAGAGCTTCGACGTCTTTGGCACAGGATGTGCCACCAAGAAGTCGGCCAATGCTTAGCCTTTGACTACTATTTGTGGGACAAGTACCATGTCATTAGGAGTCAAAAGTATTACCCATGTGGCCAATCATGAGTTTAAGGCCACGGGCTTGGTCATGAGGACCCTAAGGTGGTTGACTCGAGAGATGCATGGATTGTCTGTCCAGCCATGTAATATCGTATCTTCTTGATGACGAAGGGCAGAGCAAGGCACTCCTTTTCCACAGGATTATACCGATGCTCAGCTACAATTATGGTCTTGTTGAGATAGAAGATCGCCTGTTCATGGCCTTTATTACTTTTCTGGGCTAGCAATGCATCGAGAGAATGGTCCATAGCTCGGACGCATAGCAGGAAAGGTCTCCCCACGACCGGTGCTACTAGTACTGGAGGCCCAGTGAGGTACTTCTTGATGTCGTCGAAAGGGCACTGGCATTCTTCGGTCCATACATAAGAAACCCCTTTCTTCATCAGTTTGGTAAAGGGTTGACATCGACTAGAGAGATTTGCGATGAATCTTCTGATGTATGCTAGGTGTCCTTGTAGGCCTTGAAGCTCACGGAAATTCTCAGGGAAGCCATGTCCAAGATCGCCTTAGTCTTCTCAGGGTCAATATGAATACCTTTGGCTGTGACAATAAAGCACAAAAACTTGCCACTGAAGACTCCAAGGAAAGACTTGGTTGGTTTCATCTTTAGTCGATGTGTCCGTATAAAGTCGAACCGTCCTTAGGTCATCCAAATAATTGGATTTCCTTTTGCTCTTAACGATAATATCATCAACGTAACATTTTACCGTCTTTCGGAGGTGCTTACAAAATATGGTGCTTATAGTCCGCTACTATTTTGCTCCCATATTCTTCAACTTGAAGGGCATCACTGTGTAATAGTAAACCCCTTTTGGAGTCCGGAATGAAGTATGCTTTTCATCTTCGAGGAACATTTTGATTTGGTTGTAGCCTGAGAAACCATCCATGAAAGGCATGCTCTCGAAGCCACACGTGTTGTCAATCATCACGTCGGTGATCGGAAGAGAAAACTCATCTTTTGGACAGGCTAAGTTAAGATACCTGAAGTCTATGCAGACCCGTCCTATTCTTCTTAGTGACTGGGACAATGTTGACTACCCAATCCCAGTTTTGCTCTTTGCGAAGGAAGCCACTCTCTATGAGTTTGTTGACTTCTTTCTCAATAGCATCCATGACATTAGGGCAAAAACGACATTATTGCCATTTGACCAGCTTAGCGTCGGATAAGATGTTGAGACAGTGCATGGCGACTTATGGGTCTAAACCCGGTATGTCCTCATAGCTCAAAGCAAAGACATTGATGTATTCTCGGCTAAGCTGTATCAGAGATTCCTTGTCTTCTTCCGTCAAGTTTTGCTGATAAAGATAGGCTTTAGGGAAGCCTTATCTCCTAGCTCGACTTGGACGACCTCATCTTCAATGGGAGATTCACGTTGTTCGAAGAGCCATTCCCATTGGGATCCCAGGCATTGAGCCTAGGGTTCATCTTCAAAGAATTCAAGTATTTGGTCTTTCTTCTCGACTGGGGATCTATAGAGACCATATTGACGGATAATATCTTCTTGAAGGCTTGGCCAATACTGGTATCAGAGTGCCAGGTTGAGGAGTCGAAAGAGTGTGAATGCATCAAAATCTCCAGCTATGAACTCTATAAAGTTGTTGTAACCTAACGCAATCAACAGCGAGTGCGTTGGCAGTAATTTTGGAAATTTCCCTTTGGAGCATGAAGTCGTAAGAGAAGGCGTCGACTTTTGTCATAGTATATCCCTCTGTTGTTGTTCAAGTCGTAGTCCATCTTCTGGATAAGGTGTTTGGCTTGAGTAGTATAACGGTAGAGTTGCATCTTGCCGTTATCGGGTTCTGGTTCTACCGGAACCAGCCACTAAGGATGCTCCAATCGACCGAAGATGATGGGTTCCTCCTCCATTTTCCTTGCTAGAACCAAAAAGTATGCACCTTGAGGAGGGATAACTTGGCTTGCGAGACTAGTGGTTGTCACTTGTATTTGTAACATATATAGAGCATTGTTTAAGAAATACCTAGTGTTCCAATGAGCACAAGAGTAATTCAAAGACAATTTTCTATTAATAAAATTCAAAATTTTATCCCGATGGATTATATCATCTAAAGAGTGTGCCTTAGTATTGGCACACAGATAGTCTCCCAAATCTTCATCTGTAAGCGCTAGGGCTATTACAGGAGAATGTCACGCCCCGATCCCGCAGAGTCCTTTTGTCCTCGCTTCGGACACTGTGAGTCCGTTCGTGCTCGCTTGGGTGTGATGTCGTGCAAGCCTAAGTTGCGCTTGCACAAGGCCAAGACTTGTATAATGACAATTTAGACAAGATAGAAAATACGTAGCAGAACATAATGTAGATATTTGAAGCAGCAGCGGGCAGATTGCAGAATATAATTGAACCCAAGGTAACAGAAACAAATTCTCTTTATTAATTTCATTTGAACAGATTACAAGCTCTCAATTCTCTCTGATACAATGCTTACATTCTCTCAGAACTTTACAGATTATAATGATCCCGTGTAATCCCCCAAAAATTTGCATGATTTTTTCTCTTTATATATATATATATATATATATATATATATATATATATATATATATATATATATATATATATATATATATATAATATATATATATATATTATTGACTAAATATTTTGTTTGGAATTATTTTATCTTTTATTATTATTAGTAATATCAATGTTATTATGTGTTATTTAAATTACAGAATTTATATTATTAATAACTTGTAATTGATTTAATAAAGTATTTAATAGTACTGCTATAGCAATAGCAAGTAAAATTTATACAACATTTGTTCAAGTATATTAGAGATATTATTGGATTTTAAGGAATTTATATTATTTTAAATTTTACGGTATTGTCTAAAATAATAAATAGCCTTGAATTTAACTACTGAAATTTATTTTAATATTAAAAGTAGTAGTAGTGGCTACACTATAGGTAATTTGGTACAAGAAAGTCTATATTAAAATATTTTAGAAAATAATATTTTTCCTAAATTTTACAGAATTTTATTTAGACTAAAGGAGCATGTATGTGTATACATGTAACTAGGATGTGTATATATATAGGAACCGTACACCAAGGTATTAAATTCTTTTTTATAATTTATTTATTTATTATATATATATATATATATTATATATATATATATATATATATAAATATATATATATATATATATATATATATATATATATATATATATATATATATATATATATATATCAGTAATAAATAAATAATAAAAATATATATATATATATAGCGAACAGTACAGCTATGATCCCGACCCCCCCTTTACTTCTAAAGCCGAACATACCCTTCGGCGAATAGAGTACGAGATTTAAATTCAATGTCTACCCAATCTTCACCAAATCATTCAAATCTTCCTTTATGCAATCATATATATAAATCTTCGACCCAAATTAAAATCAAGGATTAGGTAGGAATCCAAGCAAACCTGAGATTTAATCCTTTGTATATAAAACCCAAACCTAGCGGCAGTTGAAAGGAAGAACCCACAAGATTCCTGTGCGTGTGTGTAAATTCTTGCGTCCTGGAGGGCCCCAGCCCTAGGGCGCATAATTACAGCCAACTGTGCCATCTTTTCATCGACCCGATCGCCATCGACAACTTGGAACCCGACAAGAAACAGAGAACGCTCTGTTTTCCCTCAACGCGAGGTACCACCCTTAACTAACACTTTTCTTTGCGTGTAGTCGATAATTTTTGATCCGGAGAGTTGTGATGTAGAGCCCACATATCCTCTAGAAGACCCACCCATTAGTACTTGGAAGGATCACACCATTGAGTCGAAAATTCGACTCGTAACCCACAAAAAAACCAACTGTGTCGACAGTGGGAAGCATCCCCGACCACCCTGTTCGCTGTTAAATTTCGATCCATCCTGTAGAGAGTTTTGGAAATTTTCTGAACAACATGTTAGACAACCTATAGCACTTCATAACCCTTCTGTTACTTTAAATTTTTATCTAATAAATGCGAAAGAAATCGATTTCAAAGTTTGAGGAAAAACTAATTTTTAAAACACTGAACTTTTATAAAAATTAACCGATACGGCGTGTGCCCCGACAAATCGAGCGACGTGGTCGCACACTATACGCATTGAAAGGCGCGTATCGATATTGCCGACGTGTAGGAAGTTATGGAACTCGATTTCGTTGCGTGTGCGCGACAAAATCAGTGGGTATCCGTCAAGATACCCCCGTATCGACACTTTGTAAACTAGCCAATAAATTTGTGCACGTTCGTCATATCAAGACAAAACTTGCGCCATCAGGACCGTATCATTTTTCTCGTCCTATACGCCAAGTTTGGTCCAAATCTGGGAAGGTCGACCAGAACGCCTTTTTGGCGGGCCCGCGACCCGCTCTAACGGGCGAATTTGTGCACGGC
>JANAVB010024604.1:0-109118 GCA_029216955.1 Iris pallida | reverse complement strand
AGTTTAAATTGAATTATTGCATAAAGGCCCATTAGGGATTCGATTTTACATAAAATGTTGTGTGTGTGTGTGTGTGTGTGTGTGTGTGTGTGTGTGTGTGTGTGTAATATAAGCATTTAAAAGAGAGAGAAAACATATTAAACGGTAAAATTGTGCCTAAGGGTTTACAAATCTACGCTCTATAAAAAAATTTGTCCTCGAAATTCAAAGGTGGACACAAGATAGAAAATTTTACCTCATGGCTCAAAAGGTAAGGGTAACGCTCGCGCATCTCGTCTTCTCTCTCCCATGTGGACTCGCCCGGGGAGTGGTGTCTCCATGCGACACGAACCAAGGAAATCGTCTGATTCCTCAAAACCTTCTCTCTGTGGTCCAAAATCTCTACGCGCTGCTCCTGGTAACTGAGACTCGGTCCCACCTCGATCTCCGAATGGTCCAACACATGGCTGGGGTCCGCTACGTATCGTCTCAGCTGAGACACATGGAACACGTTGTGTACTCCCTTAGTGTAGACGGCAAGGCCAATCGGTACGTTATTGCTCTGATCTTCTCGAGAATACCAAACGGTCCAATGAAACGTGGGCTGAGTTTATCGTCTTTACCGAAACGAATAGTGCCACGCGTCGGAGAAATTTTCAAAAACACCAAATCTCCAACCAGATGCACAAAAAGTTATCACGGATCTCATAACTATACATGTAGTTAATCATAAGAAGATCTATACCTCAAACTCTAACGGCCTACGGTGACTGTCTGCCCAGTGCTTCTGTCTGTCTTGAGCCATACAAAGCTGCTCTCTAATCATCTTAACCTTTTTCGCAGCATCAACAACCATCTCCGGTCCTAACAGTGCACGCTCTCCCACATCATCCCAAGATAGCGGGGTACGACATCTTCGTCCATACAGCGCTTCGAACGGGGACATCTCGATGCTAGCTTGGTAGCTGTTGTTGTAGGAGAACTCCACGAGATAAATGTGGTCCTCCATGAGCCGCCAAAGTCTAGCACGCATGTTCGCAGCATATCCTCGAGCGTCTGAATGGTCCGCTCTGACTGTCCATCCGCCTACGGATGATAAGCAGTGCTGAACTTGAGCGCTGTGCCCAAACTAGCCTGTAGGCTCTTCCAAAAGTGAGATGTGAACCTGCTGTCACGGTCTGACACGATACTCATTGGAACCCCGTGCAGTCTGACTATCTGCTTCACATAAAGCTCTGCCAACTTCTCTGTAGACAACCACACTTTAAATGGTATAAAGTGTGCCGATTTGGTCAACCTAACGACGATGACCCAAATCGCATCCTTCCCTCCCGAGGACCGTGGAAGGCCGAAAACAAAATACATTGTGACATGTTCCTACTTCCACTCGGGTATCGATAGTGGCTGCAACAATCCTCCTGATCTCTGCCTCTCGGCTTTGACCTGCTGGCATACCAAGCACCTAGAAATGAAGTGGGCTACTTCACGTTTCATACCATACCACCACACGTGGTTTCTCAGATCCTTGTACATCTTATTGGCTCCGGATATAGAGAATACTGGGAACGGTGTGCCTCCTGCATAACTTCTTCTCTAAGCTCCCTACTAGGTACATAAAGTCTCGTCCCGTACCTTAATGAACCATCCTCTGCAATAATGAAATCGTCTAACAAACCGGCCCATGCTTGGGCTATGATGTTCTTCAGCTGCTCATCCTGGTACTGCGTCTCCCGAATTATGTCCATCAGTCCTGACTGAATCTGCATGCCCATCATCTGTATCTTAGCCCCTGGAATGATGATCTCGATGCCCAAACTCTCCAAGTCTGCTAATAAGTGACGATCTCGAGTCAAGCACATTGCTACGGGATACCTACTCAAAGCATCAGCAACAACGTTGGCTTTTCCGGGTGGTACTATAAAGAAATATCATAGTCACTCATCAGCTCAAGCCATCTTTGCTGCCTCATGTTCAACTCCTTTCGTGTGAAGACGTACTTCAAGCTTTTGTGGTCAGTAAAATTTTCACTCGTTCTCCGTACAAATAATGTCTCCACAGCTTCAAGGCGAAGATTACGGCTGCCAACTCTAGGTCGTGTGGGGATAGTTCTTCTATGCGGTCTCAACTATCGAGACGCATAGGCTTTCAACCTCTTGTTCTGCTCTAGGACACAGCCGAGTCCTTTGCCAGAGGCATCACTATAAACGGTGAAACCCCGATCCCGAAGGCAAAGCCAAAATAGGGGCTGTCATCAGTCTCTTCTTCAATTCATCGAACGCAGCCTGGCAGTCCTCTGTCCATACGAACTCTACGTCCTTTCGAGTGAGCCTAGTAAGCGGCTCTGCAATCCGAACGAAGTCTTGCACAAATTTCCGGTAATACCCTGCTAATCCCAAGAAGCTTCGTATCTCTGCCACTGTAGTCGGAGTAGTCCAAGCTTCCACAGCCGTAACCTTCTTTAGATTGACAGATATACCGTTGCCTATCACCACATGCCCAAGGGACTCCACCTTGTCCAAGAAAAACTCAAATTTCGAGAGTTTTCCATAGAGCTTATCCTTCCTGAGGGTCTCTAGCACGATCCTAAGGTGTTCCTCGTGTTCTTCCGATATTTTTGATTAAATGAGTATGTCATCTATAAACACCACTACGAACTTGTCAAGGTACGGATGGAATACCTTGTTCATCAAGTTTATGAAGACTGCCGGGGCATTAGTCAACCCGAACGGCATCACCATAAACTCGTATTGCCTGTACTTGGTCCGGAAGGCAGTCTTCGGAATATCTTCTTTCCTCACCTTCAATTGATGGTAACTCAACCTCAAATCTATCTTTGAGAATACCCGCGCGCCGCTCAACTGATCGAAGAGATCGTCAATCCTTGGCAGCGGATACTTGTTCTTGATAGTATGATTATTCATGGTTCGATAGTCGATGCACATTCGTACTGTACCATCTTTCTTTGGCACAAAAAGGATAAGGGATCCCCACGGTGACGAACTCTCCCTGATGAACCCTTTCTCTAGTAATTCATCGATCTGCTTCTTCAATTCTTCAGCCTTCTTGTTGTTGATCCAGTACACTGGTTGTGCCGTTGGTTCTGCTCCGGGTACCAGGTCGATAGCATACTCGATATCCCTATCTGCCGACAAACCCGGTAGGTCTTCAGGAAAGACGTCTATGAACTCCGTGATGATGGGATGCGGTACCTCTCCCTTCTGAATCATAGCTCCGCAAAAACCTTCACTCTGCTACTCTATCGCCCCTCTGGAGAACTCGAATGCAGACTCCCGGGAGGACTGAATACCACACATCCTCGGTGGCAGTCTATACTGGCAAAGTTCTTACTCAACCAATCCATAGTGAAGACGATGTCGAAACTCAGTAGTGGCATTACGAGTAAGTTGGCGCGCAACTCTCTACCTCCCAAGGTGATGCGCCGCCTCATGCAAATATCCTTGACTAGGATAGCGCCTCCATCTGTCATAATTTTGTAACTACCACTCAAGGGTACAGATGCTATGCTATGCTTGAATACAAAAGCTACGGAGATAAAACTGTGGGACGCACCCGAATCAAACAAAGCTATAGCGAAGAGAGAATCGAGAAGTATGGAACCTGCTATCACATCTAGCGTAGGCTCGGGCTCCTCAATGGCCATGGTAAAAGCTCTGTCCTGCTGGGGTGCTTCTCTCTACTGGTGCTGCACAAATCGTTGTTGCTGAGTAGGGAATGGTGGACCTCGCGGCTGTGTGGCGGCTGGTGGTCTAGTTGGTCCTCTCTGTGCTGGAGTTGTCTCGCGTCCTGCTCGATCGGGAGCCAATGCGCAATCCTTCAGCTGATGTGAAGGTGATCCGCAGTATAAACACGATCCAAGTCTCTGTCTACAGTCGTCCCAAATGTGTTCGATCTTTCCATAAAATGCACAATGCAGAGCCTGCTGGAATTGTCTCTGTGGCTGTTGTGTCTGAGTTCTGGCCGGGCCTCGGTTCTGCTGATGTGCTGGGGATCTTCCCGTGGACTGGAATTGTTGCTGGTGCTTGAAGGTCCTTGGCTGCACTTGAGGACGCTTCGCCTGTGTTAGTTGGTGGTTGCCTCTACCGAAAGTGTCTCGACTCTTCTTCGGCCTATAATTCAGTTCTTCTTCTACAGCTTGGGCGACCTCTAGAATCTCCTCGTAAGTAGTGGCTCGGCTGGTGGCGATAGCTAAGCGAATCTCGTGTGATAATCCTTTTCTGAATCTTCTGGCCTTGCTCTCCGGGGTGTTGACCATACTTTCTGCGAAACGGCTAAGGCGAGAAAACTCCACAGTGTACTCATTAACGGGAGATTTTCCTGCTCCAAGTGCTCGAACTGGCTCACCAATGCCTCTTATGCTACGTCGGGGTAGAATTTCTTCTTGAATAGCCGCTTGAATTCTTCCTAAGTCACGTCTGGAGCAGCATATCGGGGCTCGCCTTGGTACCATGTCCGTTCGATGTCGAAGAGTTGTCCACTAGCTGACTCCACCTTTAGATCTTCTGGGACGCAGCCATCTTCAGGTATCGCTCCATGTTTTCCAACCATCAGCGTAGATAATACCCTCGGTCCTATGGAACTCTCTGGGCCTGAGGTCTATGAAGTTCTTGGACGTCCCAGGGCACTGTTGGTGGGCCTCCCTTTGCTGAAGGGCCTCTCGCAAAGTATCGTGAAAGATGTTGGCCTGCTGTTGGAAAATACCTAGGAGTGTAATATTGTCCAGTGCCAGTGGCGGAGGCAGAGCAGGTGCCGGGTACATCACTGGCGTTGGATGCATGGTAGATGCTGGGTACATGAAGGGTGCCTGCTGCATCATAGGCGCTGGATACATGGCTGGTGCTGGATGCATCGCAGGTGGTAGATAGACTGCTGGTGCTGAGTGCATGGTAGGTGGAACAGGTGCTGGAGGAGGGATGGGTGCTGGTACTGGAGTCTGTGGAAGGAACTGCGGTGGCGGTGGAATGTCATCCCTACGGAATCTCGAGTACTGCGGCTGGGCCAGATCGTCCTGGTGAGTAAGCTGGCCTCCCTGCATCGATGGGTCTTGTAGGTAAAATACCTGCCAACGGTCGGTGGAGTGTTCAGTGCAGCATTGTTCCTCTCTTGCGAATCCATTGGCTAAAAACAAAGAAAAATCATTAGACGATAGAAAGATTCAAACATGATGCATAAGGGTACTCAAAGTCGAATACAGAAGTCAATAACGCAATTTCAACTTGGGGAGACGGTCCTTAGGTTCCTATTCCTAGTCTGTAATGCCCCAGTCCCAAAATACGTAGGACTAAGTACGTAGATA
Source organism: Iris pallida (assembly GCA_029216955.1). Lineage (NCBI taxonomy): Eukaryota > Viridiplantae > Streptophyta > Magnoliopsida > Asparagales > Iridaceae > Iris > Iris pallida. The sequence continues at coordinate 103,825 of JANAVB010024604.1, read as the reverse complement.
TGCCAGCTGTATACATACGAAGTACAGGGCCTTATATGTATACATAAGCTGTAAAATGCAGTAAACTATAACCAACTAATCTCATCCACAAAATAAAATCAAGCTTTTATAGAAATAAGTAAGAATTTATCTGTTTACATGTAGTTGGGTGGAGACAAATCCACTACCAACTAATAAAAAGAAAAGAGATATATGACATACGAATGAATTGGCGAAAGTAGCAAGAAAGGTCCAAGGCACGTCATCTTCGAAGAAATGGAGAAGACCACGACCTCGACTAGAATACCTGCGGAAGACATGAACACACACCTGGTGAATAACCAGGTCCTCAGAGGGACGTAACAAGATACAGGAAGAACATGCTAATATGAACTGTCAAATAAAAAATAATATATAAAAGACTATCCTAGACACAAATATGCAAAGGAGATTCTAACCGCCTAATGTGCAATTTAGAGGACAACTTTCATGCGCATGGGTGGGATTTTAGGCTATAAGTACGCAACTGGCATCCAATCATACGTATCCGTCCGTATCGTCCAAAACGTCAGAGGGCATCTGTAAATATAAATCGCCACAGTTTCATCCGAGACTGTGGTTTACCTGTTTGGATTTCCATACGCACTAGCGACTGTCCTCCCCCAATATTTCCATACTGACCAAGTCATGTCCATGACCCGCCCAGTTTTGTAACTGCTCGAGTCTCTATACCTTAATCGTAGCAGTTACGATCTATCCGTCATACGACAATAAAGATGGCCAGTCCATAAGTCATGCCCCTAGCAAAATGTCTCAAACCGTGTGGTGTGAGTGTCATGGCCAATGGAGATATAAAAATATCCCACAATACGAAATAGTTCGCTAAAACTAAGTTAACATGCATATAATAAAGTAAAATAATGAAAAACGACTAATAGAGTCGCTTGCACCCAAGTGTGGCTTGGACGGCAGTTTATAACAATTAAAAATAGCAAATATGAAACAAAGTAAATAATGCAGAAAATAAATAATATGACAGTAAATTAGCAAGGTATACTTGCCTGGTGTGTCGCCTGGTATGATGCTATGATCAGGTAGCATGGAGTATGACTGCGATATTACAACTACGCATGATGGCCTCAGACGATGGCATAGACTGTTCCATTAGATCTAGGATGGTCAGATTAGTTAGGGTAGTCATAAAGAAGTCTAAGATTGGCGAAGGGATAGGAGTAATGGGCTTAGTCACGGACTGGGATAATCGGAGGAAATTTGATAAATATACGATTTTAGAAAATATTTTATAATCTTTGAAAAATATATTTATGAGTTTAAATAATTTCACATAAATACTTGAAGATGGTTATATATAATAATTTGAAAGTATATGTTATTAGTCCAAAATACCGTTAGGTTAAATACTAAAAAATAAACATATTTAGACAAAATCCTAAGTTCGTAAAGGTAGGATTTCTAATAGAAATCTATGTTTTATTAGTTAAAATATTTTAAACGAATATAAAAAATCTAGAAAAATATTTTAGGGCTAAACTCAAAATATGAAATTATACATATAGCTCTATGCTTTATTATATATAATATATAATATATATATTATATATATATATATATATATTATATATATATATATGAAAAATAATATATAATTCTCTAAATGATATACTAATAATAATCTTATAATATAATAATAATAATAATTAAACTAATAACCACCACATAATATCCTCAACTAAATACTATTACTAATAATAAAAATAATAATAATAAGAAAAATAATAAAACACAACAGAATAATAATAATAATAAAAATTAATAAATAATTTAACAAAACAAATAGTAAAAGTGGGTGCTATTCCTTTTATAGGAAGGAGGAGAGATAGAGTGAGAAGGAAAGGAATGGAAAGGGGGATCGAGAAAGAGGAAGGCGGAGAGGGGTCTGGCAGCGAGCGATGAGCCGGAGGCTCGGCGGCAAGGGCGGCGCCGGCGGAGGAACACGCGGCGAGGGTCGAGGGGGTCGTGGCGTTCAAGGTGGAGGATGAGGCGAGATCGAGAGGGGTGGGAGGAGAAAGACGGAGGGGTGCGGGTTGTGCGATGGCGGTGATCCGGTCGAGGGAGGCGGCTGGGCTGCTCGCAGGAAGTCGGAGGAATTGGAGACAGGCGTTGGAGACTCAGCGGGCGACCGGATCTTCCGGTGGCGTACAGCCTTGCCACGATGCGGGCGACGACGGTGAGCCGAGGGAGACGGAGGATGTTCACCGGGGTTGGATGGCGCACGCCGACCTGAATACGGCGGTTGGCAGTAGGGGCGGAGCGTGGGCATTCGGTGGCTGACGCGGAGGTCTTCGGCTTAGGTGCCGGGCGGAGGACGGTGTGCGGGGATCTGGTACGGTGGTCGGTCATGCCACCGCGACTGCGAGTCAGTCCGACACGACGGATGCTCGGGTCCGGCGGCGGCCACGGAAGGTGAGTGATGGTTGTGGTGTATTTTATTTTGTTTTCTGGGTGGTGGGTTGGGCGTGCCGCGATTTTCGTGGTAGCTACGGCGGTGACGGTGATGATGATGTGTTGATCGGAACGACCGGCTATGCGGGGTCGATCTCGGAGATGGGTGGAGCTGGGTGGTTCTCGGCTGGGTGTTGCTGGCCGAGGCAGGGATAGCGGTTGAGAAGGTGGCATGGTGGTGGCGGTTCTGTTGACGATGGCTGGATTGGGGAGTTGGGCAAGGAGGAGGAGATGGCCGGAGTAGCGGGGAGATGTTGGCAAGGGCTGTATAGCTCGAGGTCGGGGATGATGATGGCTGGAACGCCGGGGTGGTCGCAGGAGACGGAGGGCGGTGGCGGTTGTGGTTATATTTGGTGGTACGTGGCCAGGAGTATTGGCGAGGTGCGGGTGGTCGTTGTGGCCATAGGATTCTGTGGGTGTTGTCGGGCTGTGTAGGGAGGGCAAAGTGGAGGATAGCGCTGGTGGTGCCGGGGAGGTCGGTTGGAAGAAGAGGCTGGGAGCGACGGCGATGCGAAAATTAGGATAAGGTTTTGTGTCGTCGTGTTGGGGCTGTCCAAACGACAGAAACGGGGTCGAAGATGTGTCCTGCGCGACACGGGACAGTCAGCGTCCGAGTTGTCGGATGAGTGAAAATTGTATATGTAGAAAGGAATAATTAGTGGATGGGAGGGAACACGGACACGATGTACGGATTTTTGGGTTGTAGAAATTCATGGAAAAAAAGGACAAGTACCTCTCCTTTTATAAGAGGTGGGAATCTCATTAGATAAGGACTAGGGGCTGGTTTTAAATCTTCTATTAGATAATTTCATAATTAAATTCAAATTAATACAATCAATCTAAATTCAAATTCAAATTCAATTTAATTATAGATAAATCCACCCTTACATTAAATCTATCTAAAATAAATCCATAAGTTTAAATTAATTTAAACATCAATCAAACCATTTAAAATATCTTTTATGAATATAAAGAATCATATTAATTAATTTCAAAAATAAATATTAAATATTTGAATAACCTTTTTCACGTAAATAAAATAATTATATTTGTTTCAAAAACTAATATATACATGAATCTAATCTCATGTTCTTTGCATACGAAAAAATTTATATAATAATATTTTTGAAATTAATAACCATATTTGTATAATAAATGAAATAACTTTTATAAGAAAATAAAACCTATGTTTTTTGCAAGGAATTGCTATGACACTAAACAAAGCAAATATAAGTAATTTGAACCAAAATATTTATTCGTATATTTAGTAACACTTTATAGTAAAACTAATTTTAGAAAATATTTTGTATCACGCATTCGTGCAATACCAAGTGCCAAAATAAATAAATAAATAAATCCTAGTAAAAATTTAGGGGGTTTACATAGTCCTAGTTGCAGACCCGCAGCAGTACGACTAACTTAAGTACTACCATGATTTCGATGTCTTTGCGAAAAGTCGACCTGCATGGGCCACCATAAAATGTCACGATCTGCACCAAATATTTGGGCATGAACCGTACACGCCTACCCTATGCCGCAGAGTCGGCGGTAGAACGCTGTAACAATATGATGAACAACCACGCAATAAATATACCCGCATGAGAAATCAACAACTCAATATCAAAACATCTACAAGATGAAATAAATAGAACCGTCTCATAATAGAAATGTATGATGTCTAAAGCCAAAAGTAATCTCAACTACATGTCTCAAAAATCAACTCAAATATCCAGTACAATGTCTCAGTACTAACTAAAATATCTAAGAAAGTGCAGCATGATCAAATGCTGCGTACTCCTCCTGATGGGCAAAGTCCGTCTCTACCACATCTCCCAAGTACGGGCTATACTGGTCAGGACACACGACCTCTTCGCAATCACCTAAAATTTATTTGGTTACCCAGTCAGGATAGAACGAGTACAAATCACTGAATGCAGTTTAAATATATGAAAATGACTATATAACAGAGGTTAGCCTTTAGACATATGATTTGGAAGATAAGTGAAAAAATAGATAAAACTAAATATCGAAAACAGTAAATGAAATACAAGAAAATACTCACCGACTGACCGACTGAAGTACCTTTGATATGTGACCGGTCTCGGGACAATTACACGACACTGTCTACAATATCTACACTGTATAAAGTAACATGGTCTACACGGTATACTACAATAAAAAAACACTGTCTACATGGTATAAATGCAATAATAATCACTGTCTACACAGTATACACGGTATAAGGTCAGATCACACATCTTTGGTACTTCACCTCTCCCGACAACACAAAAATATAATCAACATAAAAGACTGAAATTACATCTCTACCGACTAACAATGATGTATAGTAAAGATCAATACTGAAAACAAACAATAAACTGTACTCGCTTGGGATCCTGAGCTACTGGCACGGGTCAGACTCCGAATCTAAATCCCCAAAACCTAATTATAGAGCAATAGGATCAATACACCAGAATGCAATGAGTCTGTCTAGAATATGATCAATACTGTCTAATACCCCAAATCCATTTTATAATATGCAACATTGTATACTATGTATCTTAGGGTCATGCCTATATGTCTTTCTATATAACCAAGTCCCTGCCCAAAATGTGCAAGGATTGCACTTTCAGTTTATTTCCTAGCCTCTACTTGCTTGTATACGTATAAATTCCTAATGTACTTTGATGTCAGACACTTGAACATAAGTATTACTTAATCCCCTCTCTTAATATCCTACCTACACTTAATGTTACTTGCAAACAGATACCTAAACCTATCGTGCCCATTTTAAAACCTGATCCTCCAATTGCACTGATACATTGTAAAACCCCTAAATCTCTACTATATTTTTTAGTACTGATTTTTTTTTTGTATTTATATATCGCATACTCGTATTGTACGTCGCGCGGGAATTTACGTTTTTCGTATTTTCCCGTCGAGTGCGAATATATGCGAGGTACATATTTTTAGAAAAATAATTTTTGATTTTATTTTCGGTAGTGGTTTCAAAATAATATGTATAATAATTATTTTTCTTAAAGTGGTAAAAAGTATTATCGAGGTTGGCAAAACTTATTATTTTAATTATTTATAAAATACTATCTTATTTTAATAGTGGTAAATTAGAAAACTAGATTTATGTGAATATTCTATTCGTGTAAAGCACATAAAAATTATTTCATGTATATTTTCAAAATTAATTTTATTATTTATAATAATTTAATTAGCAAGAAGGTATTTTTAATATTTAAATATTTATGTATATTTTTGAAATTGTTTATCTAAATTATTAAAGTGTATTTTAAAGATGTTTCCTATTACTAATTAAAATATCTATTCTCATTTTCGAAATTATTATGCTATTTAATTTAAAATGTAGCTTGAAATTATTTCCTATTAATATTTAAATACTTATTTTGAATTTTCGAAATTAATTATTATTATAATTTTATTGTTCATAAAAATATTTTTAAAATTTGTTGATTGGTATTTAAATTAATTATTATGAATTATAAATACAAATGTATTTTATGGATCCTATTTTTAATGTAAAGATGGATTTACTTAGATTTAATTTGATTCGAATTTGGATTGAATTCACTTTAAAACTATTTAAATTAATATGGTATTTATCTATTTGGGGTTTTAAATCAATTCTAATCCATATCTAACTGGGAATTCCCACATCCTATAAATAGGTAGGTACTTCTTCATATTATTTTTTTCCACAATTGATCTCCACAAATATTCCACCACAAGTGTCGTGCATCGTGTCCTTGTCATATTTTATTTCCACTATAATGACTATTACAATTACAGTCAGGTTTACCGCCGTGTCCGACACCCCGGATACGACGGCAGCTCACTCCCACCACCTTTGTCCTCTTTATCTCCGACTCCACCTCCACCGCTTATCACCTTCACCTCCGCCCATAAATTCTTCCCCGCAGCCCAGGCCATCGTCTCCACGTCCACTGTTACCAAGTTCCGCCATGGTCACCCCGCAGCCAACACGTTATCCCGACATCTGCACCACCAAGGTCGGCCAGCTAACTCCATCCCGCCACCAGCCAAACTGTCCCGACTACATCAGATAAACTCCAAGACTACCATTCATACCACCGGCCTTAAACACCATCAGCCACCCAATACCATCAGCGACAGTACCACCACTGCCGTCACCGGCCAAACACTACCGGAAAACCCAACGTCGGCCAACCCACAAAATAGCAAACCACCATCACCACCTCACAACCAACCCCGGACCTCCTTCTCCGCCGTGTCCGGCCACCCGCCGTGTCCCCAAGACAAACCAACCAAAATAGAAAAACCCTTACCTTCGCCACCGGTGTCGCGAACCCTCTGACCTCGTCGACACTCGTCGATGGACCCTCCTTCCCTCTGATCTGGCACGCACCCCTCCGCAGATCCTGACAGCCCGACCGGCTTCCCCTTCAGCGTTCTCCTCCGCCGCCTCGCCCCCGGTGACTTCCGCTCTCTCCGTCCTAACCGCCGACGGCGGAAACCCCTTTTCGATCTCCCGATCGCCCGAGCCCTCTCCTGTCGACGAGTTGGTGCCCCACTCACAGCGAGCTCCTCGACACTCCCTCTCCGCCCTTCTCCCCGTTCTCCGTCGCATCCGCCGTGTCCGGCTTCGCCGAGCACCACGCCGCCGCGTCCCAGCGCTGTGGCCGCCCCCTTCGACCCCTCGCTCCCCTCCGTGAAAACCCTTCGTCCGGCGAGCTCCTCAACCCCTCCGCATCCTTCGCCTCTCCCCGTCGGCGCCCGACCAGCGCCGGAGCCGACCGACCCCATTCCTCTCCCTCTTCTCACCCTCTCATTCTCTTTCTGTTCCTTTAAAAGGAAAAGGAACATCTGGTAGTTTTTATTCAATTACTTATTTATTTATTAATTTATTTATTATTATTATTATTATTATTAGTATTAGTATTAGTATTAGTATTATATTTGTTTGGGAAGACAACAGTAGTACTGCTGTTTAGATTTTTTATATGTTTTGTTTGTTTTGATTATTATTATTATCATCATCATCATTATTATTATTATTATTATTATTATTTTACCACCAAATATTTGTATCATATTAAATTATTCTGTTTTAGTAAGTAGCTTTATATTTTGTTGTTTTATTATTATTGTTATTGTTATTATTTTAAATATCATATACATGCTTGTAAGTATGCATTAGATATTTTTATGATTACTATTATCATATAAATATGTAAATTATTCTAAATTATTTTGTAACATAAATATAGTTTGGGCTTGACACAAGAGTATTAAAAGGATTTTGATTATTAATTTTGAATTTTAAAATATTTTGGATTTTAGTTCTATTGGATTTTATCTTAAAATTATTACAAGTATATATTGGTAGTACCTTAAAAAAATAGCCTTTGACCAAAAATCTATTTATATTATTTTATGACTGTAATATTTTATATCTAAGTATAGTATAGTTTTGATATAAAAATGATTTTCGTGACTTTCCATATTTATCCAAAACTATTTTTACTAATAAAATATAGTTTTCAAATACAATAAATATCTTTCCAAAATAGTTATTTATTTACTTTTCTTTGATTTCCAAATCTTGACCCTTGCTAGTCATATTTCTACCTTCTTACAATCTCAAACGTCTTTATATCATTTCCAGCCAATTTGACTATTCCGGACTCAATGACATGGTCCGTACCATCATCTGAAATTATCTTGCATAGTTTTAACGTCTAGGATTATTTTGGTGCCGATATGATCATATCACGCCGGTCAACTTTAAGTCAAACTCAGAGGCCACCTTGCATAGTTGTTGCACCGAAGTAGATCTTGTGCCACCTTTATTGTACCACACCAGGCAGCTCACCAGGCGACTCAACAGGCAAGTATACCTTGCTAATTAACTGTCAAATTATTTATTTTCTGCATTAATAAATATTATTAGTTTTCTTTGTTATGAACTGCGCGTCCAAGTCGTACTTGGGTGCAAGCGACTCTATTAGTCATTTTACTTTACTATATGCATGTTAACTTAGTGTTAGCGGACTACCTTCTTGTTGGGGGTATTCTTATATCTCCTTCAGCCATGACACTCACACTACACGGTTGGAGACATGTTGCTAGGGGCACGACTTATGGACTGGCCCTCTCTAAAGTCGTATGATGGATAGATGATCGTAACTGCTATGACTAGGGTTTTAGAGACTCGTGCAGTTAGAAAACTGGACGAGCCATGGACATGACTTGAACAGTATGGGAAACATTGGGGGAGGACAGTCGCTAGTGCGTATGAGAATCCAAACAGGTAAACCACAGTCTCCGGATAGAACTGTGGTGATATATTTACAGATGTCCTCTGACGTTTTAGACGTTACGGACGGATACAGATGACTGGATGCCAGTTACGTACACATAGCCTAAAATCCCACCCATGTGCATGAAAGTTGTCCTCTAAATTGCACAATAGATGGTTAGCATTCCCTTTTACATATTTGTGTCTAGAATAGTCTTTTATATATTATTTTATTCTGACAGTTCATATTAGCATGTTCTTCCTGTATCTTGCTACGTCCGTCTGAGGACCTGGTTTTTTCTCATGTGTGTGTTCATGTCTTCCGCAGGTATCCTAGCCGAGATCGTGGTCTTCTACATTTATTCGAAGACGACGTGACTTGGTTCCTCCTTGCTACTTCCACTTAGTCCTTTTATATATCATGTACTTCTTTATTTTTTTGGTTGGTAGTGGACTTTGTCTCCGTCCAACGATTGTATCATAAATATTCAAGTTGATTTTTATATTATTATTCTTATCATTGTGGATGAGATTTAGTTTTGTCTTGGATTACTGCATTTTACAGCTTATGTATATATACAAGGTCCTGTACTTCGTATGTATACAGCTGGCATGTTTACGTACTTGGTCCTACGTATTTTGGGACTGGGGCGTTACATATTTTTGTGGTGGCCCATGCAGGTCAAGATAAATTGTTTGGTTACTTTACCGTACCAAGCAAGCATGCGTATAGGATTAGAGTCTAAGATCTCATTCACATAATTGACCTCCTCGATTCTACTTTGACTTCCTTGATTTGCATCTTGCATGATTCCCTCTACCGTTAATTCTTATCCTTCTTTTGTGCTTGATGTTGGTTAGAAAGGTAATCCATACTCGGTAGACTTGACCCATTGTCCTAACACCCTTAGTTTAACTCTTGTAAGTTGGGTAGAATGCCTTACGACCTGATCATCCTTGTTACCTTAACCAAGTCTTTAAGTAAGTAGATGGTAGGACGACTGTATAGGCACCAACATAAGACATTAATAGGTTCTTAAGAAGTTTGAACTAGTTCCACTTCTTTCAAGATTAATCGTGCCTATGTTTTTACTATTTTTGACTATCCTATGTTGCTAGTTTAACTTAAGTTTTGCAAGCTTATTCCCTTATCGAGCTTGATCATGACATGTTTTATTGGGTGCGCACCCACTAACATATTGTCTACTCAGAACCGGTGCATGATGGTCTGATCAACCTAGTGCACTTTGGTTCGCTTTTATCTATCATTCTACGTGGATGGGAACATAGCTAAACTTGTCCTCTAGGGCCCCATCCGCGACAGACTTGACAATTCTTTTTAAATTACTCACTCGCCTTTGAACCACATATTGGTATTCGAAAACAACATCTTTGGACTCATATTGGTTTCATCTTTCACCTATTTTAGACAAAGACTCGTACTTGATAGATAGACACCAAGTGTTCCCCTATGACCATGATAGTTATAGTTAGCCATCAACCAAGCCATATATTTACAACCTCGTCTCGAGTTATTCGACCTACCCTTCGACTCTTGATCATGATCTCTAATCATTTGAAATTTAGAAATGACTAGAATTATTTCCTTAACACCCCTAAAACCTAGACGAGTATGTTCTCCCTAGGAAACCACATGTCCTTGATCTCAAATCAATTTACCACCCCCTATTGACCATTAATATTTGTCTCTTCTTGCGTTAACACGCGACCATCAATTACACCCTAAACTAAATTCGTGATTTATTTCCGTAGTTATCGAAATCACTATTTTCTAATGCATATTTTGAACGTCATGATTTGATTGTTCCTCATTGATATACCATTGTACCCTCTCAACCCCCTACTTATTTTTAATTTTGAGGACGAAATTCTTGTAAGTTGGGTACGATGTAAAACCCCTAAATCTCTACTATATTTTTTAGTACTGATTTTTTTGTATTTATACATCGCATAGTCGTATTGTACGTCGCCCGGGAATTCATGTTTTTCGTATTTTCTCGTCGAGTGCGAATATGTGCGAGGTACATATTTTTAGAAAAATAATTTTTGATTTTATTTTCGATAATGGTTTCAAAATAATATATATAATAATTATTTTTCTTAAAGTGGTAAAAAGTATTACCGAGGTTGGCAAAACTTATTATTTTAACTATTTATAAAATACTATCTTATTTTAATAGTGGTAAATTAGAAAACTAGATTTATGTGAATATTCTATTCGTGTAAAGCACATAAAAATTATTTCATGTATATTTTCAAAATTAATTTTATTATTTATAATAATTTAATTAGCAAGAAGGTATTTTTAATATTTAAATATTTATGTATATTTTCAAAATTGTTTATCTAAATTATTAAAGTGTATTTTAAAGATGTTTCCTATTACTAATTAAAATATCTATTCTCATTTTCGAAATTATTATGCTATTTAATTTAAAATGTAGCTTGAAATTATTTCCTATTAATATTTAAATACTTATTTTGAATTTTTGAAATTAATTATTATTATAATTTTAGTGTTCACAAAAATATTTTTAAAATTTGTTGATTGGTATTTAAATTAATTATTATGAATTATAAATACAAATGTATTTTTATGGATCCTATTTTTAATGTAAAGATGGATTTACTTAGATTTAATTTGATTCGAATTTGGATTGAATTCACTTTAAAACTATTTAAATTAATATGGTATTTATCTATTTGGGGTTTTAAATCAATTCTAATCCATATCTAACTGGAATTTCCACATCCTATAAATAGGCAGGTACTCCACCATATTGTTTTTCTTCACAATTGATCTCCACAAATATTCCACCACAAGTGTCGTGCATCATGTCTGTGTCGTATTTTATTTCCACTATAATGACTATTACAATTACAGTCAGGTTTACCGCCGTGTCCGACACCCCGGATATGACGGCAGCTCACTCCCACCACCTTTGACCTCTTCATCTCCGACTCCACCTCCACCGCTTATCACCTTCACCTTCACCCACAAATTCTTCCCCGCAGCCCAGGCCATCGCCGCCACGTCCACTGTTACCAAGTTCCGCCATGGTCACCCCGCAGCCAACACGTCATCCCCGCATCTGCACCACCAAGGCCGGCCAGCCAACTCCATCCCGCCACCAGCCAAACCGTCCCGACAATATCAGACAAACTCCAAGACTACCATTCATACCACCGGCCATAAACACCATCAGCCACCCAACACCATCAGCGACACCACCACCACTGCCGTCACCGGCCAAACACCACCGAAAAAACCCAACGTCGGCCAACCCACAAAATAGTAAACCACCATCACCACCTCATAACCAACCCCGGACCTCCTCCTCCGTCGTGTCCGGCCACCCGACGTGTCCCCAAGACAAACTAACCAAAATAGAAAAAACCCTTACCTTCGCCACCGGTGTCGCGAACCCTCTGACCTCGTCGACACTCGTCGATGGACCCTCCTTCCCTCTAGATCTGGCGCGCGCCCCTTCGCAGATCATGACCGCCCGACCGGCTTTCCCTTCATCGTTCTCCTCCGCCACCTCACCCCCGGTGACTCCCGCTCTCTCTGCCCTGACCGCCGGCGGCGGAAATCCCTTTTCGATCTCCCGATCGCCCGAGCCCTCTCCTGTCGGCGAGCTGGAGCCCCACTCACAGCGAGCTCCTCGACACTCCCCCTCCGCTTTTTTTTCCCGTTCTCCGCCGCATCCGCCGATCCAGCTTCGCCGAGCACCACGCCGTCGCGACCCAGTGCCGTGGCCGCCCTCTTCGGCCCCTCGCTCTCCTCCGTGAAAACCCTCCGTCCGGCGAGCTCCTCAACCCCTCCGTTCGCCGCGGCCAAGCCCCTTTTTTTTCGCATCCTCCGCCTCTTCCCGTCGCCGACCGACCCCATTCCTCTCCCTCTTCTCACCCTCTCATTCTCTCTCTGTTCCCTTAAAAGGAAAGGGAACATATGGTAGTTTTTATTCAATTAATTATTTATTTATTGATTTATTTATTATTTGTTTTATTATTATTATTATTATTAGTATTATATTTGTTTGGGAAGACAACAGTAGTACTGCTGTTTAGATTTTTTTATATGTTTTGTTTGTTTTGATTATTATTATCATCATCATCATCATTATTATTATTATTATTATTATTATTATTATTATTATTATTATTATTATTATTATTATTATTATTATTATTTTACCACCAAATATTTGTATCATATTAAATTATTCTGTTTTAGTAAGTAGCTTTATATTTTGTTGTTTTATTATTATTGTTATTGTTATTATTTTAAATATCATATACATGCTTGTAAGTATGCATTAGATATTTTTATGATTACTATTATCATATAAATATGTAAATTATTCTAAATTATTTTGTAACATAAATATCCATTTGGCTTGACCCAACAGTATTAAAAGGATTTTGATTATTAATTTTGAATTTTAAAATATTTTGGATTTTAGTTCTATTGGATTTTATCTTAAAATTATTACAAGTATATATTGGTAGTACCTTACAAAAAATAGCCTTTGACCAAAAATATATTTATATTATTTTATGACTGTAATATTTTATATCTAAGTATAGTATAGTTTTGATATAAAAATGATTTTCGTGAATTTCCATATTTATCTAAAACTGTTTTTACTAATAAAATATAGTTTTCAAATACAATAAATATTTTTCCAAAATAGTTATTTATTTACTTTTCTTTGATATCCAAATCTTGACCCTTGCTAGTCATATTTCTACCTTCTTGCAAATCTCAAACTTCTTTATATCACTCCCAGCCAATTTGACTATTCCGGACTCAATGACATGGTCTGTACCATCATCTGAAATTATCTTGCATAGTTTTGACGTCTAGGATTATTTCGGTGTCGATATGATCATATCACGCCGGTCAACTTTAAGTCAAACTCAGAGGCCACCTTGCATAGTTGTTGCACCGAAGTCGATCTTGTGCCACCTTTATTGTACCACACCAGGAAGCTCACCAGGCGACTCAACAGGCAAGTATACCTTACTAATTAACTGTCAAATTATTTATTTTTTGCATTATTTATTTTATTTCATATTATTAGTTTCTTTTGTTATAAACTGCGCGTCCAAGCCGTACTTGGGTGCAAGCGACTCTATTAGTCGTTTTACTTTACTATATGCATGTTAACTTAGTGTTAAGGAACTACCTTCTTGTTGGGGGGTATTCTTATATCTCCTTCGGCCATGACACTCACACTACACGGTTGGAGACATGTTGCGAGGGGCACGATTTATGGACTGGCCCTCTCTAAAGTCATGTGACGAATAGATGATCGTAACTGCTATGACTAGGGTTTTAGAGACTCAAGCAGTTACAAAACTGGACGAGCCATGTACATGACTTGAACAGTGTGGGAAACATTAGGGGAGGACAGTCGCTAGTGCGTATGGGAATCCAAACAGGTAAACCACAGTCTCCGGATGGAACTGTGACGATATATTTGCAGATGCCCTCTGACGTTTTAGACGTTACGGACGGATATAGATGACTGGATGCCAGTTACGTACACATAGCCTAAAATCCCACCCATGCGCATGAAAGTTGTCCTCGAAATTGCACAATAGATGGTTAGCATTTCCTTTTGCATATTTGTGTCTAGAATAGTCTTTTATATATTATTTTATTCTGACAGTTCATATAGGCATGTTCTTCCTGTATCTTGCTACGTCCGTCTGAGGACCTGGTTTTTCCCCAGGTGTGTGTTCATGTCTTCCTGTCATGACCCGTACCCTAAACTTAGGGCACGAGAAGTGGGTACGTCCAGCCTATACCGCAGTGTCGGCGGTAGAACGCTGTCCTAGGTCTCATACATCTAACAGTATAAGGCTAAACAGTTTATACTCCCCGAATGGGGGTGACATAGCAGGTACAGACTCAATCACATCTAAGGTAGAGCATGATAAGGATAGATAAAACATGAAATCCAAAAGAGGTACAACAGAGAGAAATCTAAGTGTCTAAGATACACAAATCCAGAAATACATCTCAAATCTCCAAACTCAGATACAGTAATCCATAAAGTAAATACAACTCCAGACAATTGAAAATAAACTATAAGCAAAACCCTAGCCATCTATACAACCTCTACTGTGTCTCCTCTAGGCTAGCAGGCAGCCTCCAAGCTATCTGTAAAATTTATCAACAGGTCCAGTCAGGACGGGAACGAGCACATCTCATCTAGAAGACCCAAGTAAATGACAGAGAACTATAAAGCAATTATAGACAGTTATATTGATGAAAATGGCAGTTTATATTCAGGTGATGGTAAGAAAGACAGATAAAGTGCAAGGAAAGTAAATACTAAACAAGAGAAGAATCATAGCAATGAAGACTGTAAAAATAGAACTAGCTGAACCAGGGTAATATGATATAAAGTCCAGGCAACAATGTAGACCAGTGTAACTCCAATGTAGGTCCAGTACAAGATGAATCTAATATAAGATGAATCCAGTAAGGGACGATTCCAGTTATAGTGATCAATGATTCCAGGGTGAGTCCAGCCTATACTCTAGCAGTGTGTTTTAAAATACCGAGATCGACATGTAAACGGCTGTGGGTAATCCGGCACACCTCTCACTGATCAGGCGAGAGATGGCTATCATTCTAGTAGATTCCAGTAGGGGTGATTCCAGTAATGGGGTATGTCTACATGTTTTACTCTAGTATTTCCCCTCCCAGCAAGTGAATCCAGAATTTTGACACAATGATTCAAGATGAGTCCAGCCAAAATATAATGATACCAATAAATGATTCCAGTAAATGATTCCAGTAAATGATTCCAGCAAGTGATTCCAGTAATAGAAACCAGGAATGATGATACCAGTAATAGAGGCCAAAAAGTAAATGTGTGTTGTATACATGAATCTAGAATATCCTTTCGTGTTGTAACAGAGAATCGCATACAACTAACTAGAACTGAAGTACAGTTATTGACAAGTAAATGAGAGAACTATCAGAGAATGTACTCGCCTGGTGTCTGAATGTCCAAAGTAAATATGTTGTCCGAGGAGAGGTGTCTGGCTCCTAATCAGAACAGCACAAGTCACAACATATCCAGAAGGGTAATATAAAGCACTACAATGCATTCTACATGAATCTAGGTCAAACTAGGCCAAAGTCAACCCTTGGTCAACTCTGGTCAACTGTACTAGTCAAACTAGGTTAAACTAGGTCTAACTAGGTCATGTCCTAACCCAGCAAGTCTTACTAGACCTAACCAAGACTATCCTAGCAAGCACACATCAATACAAGGCTATACAAGCCAACATACACCCAACTCTATATAGCATGCAATTATTCAATACTCAAATAGGCAAGAATTCACATTGGATATACACTAGGTAATTTATTACTTTATGCTATATATGTCTACACATATATACACATGCATATATTGGTATTCAACATTAGGTCTATAATCATGGCATTTCGAATGGTTATATAAACTTATATATTACAATACAATATGCTAACATATATATAATATACATACATAGCTAAGTTAACTATATTCATAAATACTTATATAAGAGGCTATGTGTGTGTATGTGAACATGACAAAGGGGCAAGTGAGGGTTAAATGGGCATACATAGTGTATACATATCAAAGAGTGTCAAAGTGTAAGTGAACAAAGTGTCAAGTGTGATAGTGTCAACATAGTGTAAGGGGTACATGAGGTAATATAGGATTTGTGTTAACATAGAACATTACATCTCATTAACTTGTATATTATATATATTACATCTATTATTACATTACATTCATGCTTGCATTCATTCATCATTCATTTATTCTCTTGCACTACTATATGCACCATACATTACATACTATGGAACCTACATATTCATTACAAGCCATACTTATACATGCTTACATTAGATAGGATACTTACACCTCCTACATCATTTATTTAACCATTTACTCATGCTTACATTCTCTATTTAATTACATAATGTATATACATTAACATGGGTTAAAATCAAATAGAACATTATATTACACACAAGGGTGCACAAAATGCATATGCCGAATAGTAACTCCTACTAATAATCAATACTGTACCATCTTAGCATGAATTAAAATCTAGGATTAAAGTATGTTATAGATCTATGTGTTAGCTTTCCGAAACTTCAAACGGATTCCGTTTTCGTTTCCGGAAACTCCCGGAATCGCGAAAACACCGAGAACACGTTTGTCTTTCGTACAGCTGACACTCAAATAATTCTCCAGAAATTTACAGAAAGAATTAGGCCTATTAATACATATTTTTATAAAGCTAACTTCAATACGCTTCTTTTAAAAAAAACGGGAGATTAAACCGAGCTTTGAGCTAGAAGTTATGACATTTATAAGCTATGGCTGAAATTAAAAACGTGGATAAAAATCATGACGGATTTAGATAGTTTGAGACAAAAGAACACAAGTATATAACATAATATATCAAGAACTCACTCTCTACACTAATATATATATATATATATATATATATATATATATATATATATATATATATATATATGAGACACTATAGAACACATCTCCAATACAAAAATATGAGATTAAACATGTAATAATTCATTCATACATGACAACAACACATAGTGTGTCCAAATTTGGAATTTTCCCACATGGACACAACCACAACACAAAGGACACTCCTATGACCTCCAAATGGACACGAAATGGACACAAATGGAGATACAACCATGGGGGTCATTTCTATGGCTTCAAAATAGACCTATATGCATGAGGAAATGAAAAGGAGAAGGGATTTATACCTCCCGGTAGATCGAATCGAAGAAAAGCCTTCCCGGAGCGACACCGACACGTAGAGATTCCAAAAGGACACGAACGAGCTCCGAATCCTCCCAAACTTGGGTAGCTTCCTCCTTGGCTAGAATGGAGAAGGAAAGAAGAAGATTTGGTGGTGAAATGGAAGGATTTAGTGGAGAAATTGCTAGGGATTGCTCTCTAGGAATTTGGGAAAGAACAAGAGAGAGAGTGTGGATGAGAATAATGAAATAAACTTGAGCCTATCCTCTCCCAAAGTGGCTGGCCATATGGGGCTATTTGTCCTATTATGGTAAGGTCCAAAATGCCCCCACTAACCTATTTTATGAGTATTAGGAAAGGGCTAATTGGTTGGGGCTAAATTAGTCATTCTAAAGTCTCTAATCACACTAACCTTATCCATAATAATTAGTCTAACCTCTAACTAAAATATTTCTATCATGTGGACTAAAATTAATATCATGTGGGCCATGCCTAACTAGTGTGTGGGTCCCACTAGAGTCAAACTACCCCCGGGTCCCCGTTTCAAGTCGAATTGAGTTGAAATTCGAACCCGACTCAAATAACCCCAAAACAATATCATAAATAATAAAATAATATCAAAATAATTCAAAGAGGTCAAATGCAAAAATATCCTTGGGCCAAAAATGATATTAAAATATCATAATCATATGGTTAGGCTCTAGGTCAAACAGTCTCTAGGGTTTCACTAGCAAAACGTCAAAACCACAAGTCATTGATTTAAATAATTTTAAAATGATTTAAAATCACCAAAAATCATATCATGAATTAAATATCTTTATTAAAATAATTATAAACACGAAATTTCAAAATTACCCTCATTTGGAAAACTGGGTGCTACAACTCTACCCACCTTAGAAAAATTTTGTCCTCGAAATTTAAGATCGATAGTACTCCTTCTAGAGCCTCTAACCTACCCAATATCTAAGGTTACACTTCCTAACACTGGAATAATAAACGGACATCTAAATAGTGTCAATCTAGGAATACCTCCAACATTGCTCTGCTGTACGGCGGTAATGGAACTTCAATAAAATATGGACTGGAACCTATATCCAAGGGACTGGACCTATTTTAAAGTGGTCTTAACTAAGGATGAAAAGGAACTGATCATAGGCTATAGGTATGCTCAAACTATTATCTTCCTATTAACCATCTATTAATACATTCTATTACCATAGGAACGATGCATTACTAAGACATATAGGCCCCTATCTCTCATAACACATTTATACTCACCAAAAGACTAGTACATCCTATCAAGGCTGATACTATAGTCTCTCATAAATCTCATAAGCTACATGTTTATAGACACACATCCCCACATCAAGGACTAACCTATATATATCTACAACTGATACTAATGGGGTGACGTCCCTATTTTCCAACAATCAAGGTCTGAAATTTTATCTAAATTATGCAATTTGAAGGAATAGTATACAAGGTCAGGGCATACTATAGCAGTTGGAAGTCTCACCTAGGTACACTAATCATTCTAGGTCAAAACAGTACTATGGTATCAACACACAAACAATCTAGGGTGTCCTAATTGGAAAGGTAAGGGAACAACAATCATCAAGGTTGTAGGGCTGTCTACCATCCTATATAAAAATTGGTCATTAATAAGCAACTAAGAAATTATTAAAAGGTTACTATTCCATAAAATGGTAAAAATTGAAAATTTAGGCACAACAAATCACAAATAGATTTTTGTCTTGACACGATCAAAGTTGATCAATTTCGAGATAAAACGAGATTTGGGCAAGAAGGGAAATCAATGAAATCAAAGTATGAGTACGAGCATCCAATGATGGAGGTTCAGGTCATGATTAAATTTAATTCGACTGAGTACGAATACGAGGTTCATAGGCGATGAAAAGATTTCAAGGAGAATTGTCAAGGCTGTCGCGAATGAGACTCTAGGGTAAAGTTTAACTATGTCTCCATTCTCGTAGATTGATACATGAAAAAATGAACCAAAGTGCAATAGGTTGATCAGACCATCATGTACCGGTTCTGATTAGACAATATGTTAGTGGGTGGCCACCCAATAAAATATGTCATGACCAAGCTCGAAAATAGATAAGCTTGCAAAACTAAGGCTAATTTAGCAGCACAAGATATAAGGGTGGTAATGATGAAAGGAATTACATAGTCCAAGTTTCTTAACCAACGGGTCAAGTAATCAGATAAGGTACAAGGTTAAGCATCTAAGGAAACAAGCAGAACACCATCACATGTCGGGTCGAAAGAATTGAGTCAAGGCTGGATTTCTAATTGAAATAAGAAGAAATTTAGTATAATGGTAGAGGTTATAGTTTAGCCAGTTGACCAGAAAATCATATCAAGAAAATAGAGTACAAGAAGACGGGTTTTAGTAGGACATGATATACCTACACGAATGTGAGCTCGTCTAGGTCTTGCATATAAGATTTGTTGGAGGGTAAGAGCTAGTATTACATTCCGAATATCAAAGTCACGATAAGGAACGTCAAGGATCTCAATTAGAAAGTGGGAGTTCAAGAGGTGGTAATTAATGCACAAAAATAATGAAGATCGAGTTAGTCATCTGCTTCTGATACTCTTAAGTTCATCTGGTCATAACTTGCCAATCATATCTTTACCTCACCAGTCTCCATATGAAAATTTAACCTTTACTTAAACCCTTACCATGACTACCGTAGGCAATTCCCAATTTCCAAACATCACTCTTGAAGCACAGCCCTCACATTTAGGAATCAACATTAACCATTTATTTAAATTTCCAAGTTCTTTCACCTTGTCTTAAATTTGACCCAAAACCTCTAAATCCCGTTTACGAATTCCTTGAACTTGTTCAAATTGTTCTCCTCGTATTATTTAATTTAAATCTCTAGGCCTTACAAAACTTATCTTCCATCATAAAATCAACTTCCGTATTTTCTTCGACATACACCCCTGAATATTATTCTTCTAAAAAATATTTCACAACAATCTCTAAACTTCCATAACTTTGTGTTCTCTCTATCCCTAGTCATTTCCTCGCAACATCTTGTTTAATATCCTTATTAAACACAATTAACTTCTCTTTTCCATTACTAACTTTCTATATAGCCTCAGAGTAAAAGTTTTCCCCAGAGTCAATAACCAAGATTTTCTAAGTTCTCAAAACTAGGTTGACCTCTGATATCCTTATTAGTTTTGAATACACCTATAAACTATCTCATAACCCCAAAATTTCTCTAAATGTAATTGTTTCTAGATTGGCAGTATACATCTCTTTATTCTATTCGAGACCTTTACCACATTTCTATCTCAAGTTTCCATATGGAACACTCCACATTTGATTTCCTTTAGATCATCATAAAATAACAGTTACGTCTTCTCTGAGCTACATAATTTACGTCACTTCCTTAGCCTTCTCCATGCAAAAGATATGAAGATTCAAGGGTTTCGAAGTACATCTGGTAGGGACGACAAGATATGGGTAATTAATGTAATGAGACAGAGTTTAAGATAAGAGGTAAATAAGAATGCAAGGGAATAATGGCGAGAAAGAATAATGAAGATATGTTCCTTCTCATCGGTTCAAACGAGAGGAACCCATCAAGCTTAAATTCAATAGCAAGGAATGAGGGTGAATCCAAACAAGAGGAAAAGGAATTCCAATTGAAGTTCAAAATGAGTTTCTCAGGGGTCGTCCCAGAAATCTCTCAAAGAATCCTAAGTGTGATTGAGTACCTTGGATTTGAAAATATTAATCTAAATACAAAATTAAATCAACAACTACAAAATTTTATCAAAATCATCAACTAATACCAGGATTCAAAGTTCTACAATGAATCCACAAAATCAAATTCAAATCAAGGAAAGAGGTGAATCAAAACAAGAAAAAGGAGTTTAAATCGGAATTCAAAATGAGATTCTCAAGGGTCATCCCAGGAATCTCTTAAGGAATCCTAACAGTGATTGAGTATCCTCTCATCCTAACATCTTAATTTATATATCCTATAGCAGGCTCGTAGTAGTACAACTAAGTCGTTGTGCTACTACGAAATCGCACTAATGCGAATCTCGACCTGCATGGGCCACCACTAAAAATGTGTCACGACCCGCACCCTAAAATTAGGGCACGAGAAGTGGGTACGTCCAGCCTACGCCGCAGTGTCGGCGGTAGAACGCTGTCCTAGGTCTCATGCATCTAACAGTATAAGGCTAAACAGTTTATACTCCCCGAATGGGGGGTGACATAGCAGGTACAGACTCAATCACATCTAAGGTAGAGCATGATAAGGATAGATAAAACATGAAATCCAAAAGAGGTACAACAGAGAGAAATCTAAGTATCTAAGATACACAAATCCAGAAATACATCTCAAATCTCCAAACTCAGATACAGTAATCCATAAAGTAAATACAACTCCAGACAATTGAAAATAAACTATAAGCAAAACCCTAGCTATCTATACAACCTCTACTGTGTCTCCTCTAGGCTAGCAGGCAACCTCCAAGCTATCTGTAAAATTTATTAACAGGTCCAGTCAGGACGGGAACGAGCACATCTCATCTAGAAGACCCAAGTAAATGACAGAGAACTATAAAGCAGTTATAGACAGTTATATTGATGAAAATGGCAGTTTATATTCAGGTGATGGTAAAAAAGACAGATAAAGTGCAAGAAAAGTAAATACTAAACAAGAGAAGAATCATAGCAATGAAGACTGTAAAAATAGAACTAGTTGAACCAGGGTAATATGATATAAAGTCCAGGCAACAATGTAGACCAGTGTAACTCCAATGTAAGTCCAGTACAAGATGAATCTAATACAAGATGAATCCAGTAAGGGACGATTCCAGTTATAGTGATCAATAATTCCAGGGTGAGTCCAGCCTATACTCTAGCAGTGTGTTTTAAAATACCGAGATCGACATGTAAACGGCTGTGGGTAATCCGGCACACCTCTCACTGATCAGGCGAGAGATGGCTATCATTCCAGTAGATTCCAGTAGGGGTGATTCCAGTAATGGGATATGTCTACATGTCTTACTCTAGTATTTTTCCTCCCAGCAAGTGAATCCAGAATTCCGACACAATAATTCAAGATGAGTCCAGCCAAAATATAATGATACCAATAAATGATTCCAGTAAATGATTCCAGTAAATGATTCTAGTAAATGATTCCAGCAGGTGATTCCAGTAATAGAAACCAGGAATGATGATACCAGTAATAGAGGCCAGAAAGTAAATATGTGTCATATACATGAATCCAGAATATCCATACGTGTTGTAACAGAGAATCGCATACAACTAACTAGAACTGAAGTACAGTAATTGACAAGTAAATGAGAGAACTATCAGAGAATGTACTCGCCTGGTGTCTGAATGTCCAAAGTAAATATACTGTCCGAGGAGAGGTGTTTGGCTCCTAATCAGAACAGCACAAGTCACAACATGTCCAGAAGAGTAATATAAAGTACTACAATGCATTCTACATGAATCTAGGTCAAACTAGGCCAAAGTCAACCCTTGGTCAACTCTGGTCAACTGCACTAGTCAAACTAGGTTAAACTAGGTCAAACTAGGTCATGTCCTAACCCAGCAAGTCTTACTAGACCTAACAAAGACTATCCTAGCAAGCACACATCAATACAAGGCTATACAAGCCAACATACACCCAACTCTATATAGCATGCAATTATTCAATACTCAAATAGGCAAGAATTCACATTGGATATACACTAGGTAATTTATTACTTTAAGCTATATATGTCTACACATATATACACATGCATATATTGGTATTCAACATTAGGTCTATAATTATGGCATTTCGAATGGTTATATAAACTTATATATTACAATACAATATGCTAACATATATATAATATACATGCATAGCTAAGTTAACTATATTCATAAATACTTATTTAAGAGGCTATGTGTGTATATGTGAACATGGAAAAGGGGCAAGTGAGGGTTAAATGGGCATACATAGTGTATACATATCAAAGAGTGTCAAAGTGTAAGTGAACAAAGTGTCAAGTGTGATAGTGTCAACATAGTGTAAGGGGTATATGAGGTAATATAGGATTTGTGTTAACATAGAACATTACATCTCATTAACTTGTATATTACATACATTACATCTATTATTACATTACATTCATGCTTGCATTCATTCATCATTCATTTATTCTCTTGTACTACTATATGCACCATACATTACATACTATGGAACCTACATATTCATTACAAGCCATACTTATACATGCTTACATTAGATAGGATACTTACACCTCCTACATCATTTATTTAACCATTTACTCATGCTTGCATTCTCTATTTAATTACATAATGTATATACATTAACATGGGTTAAAATCAAATAGAACATTATATTACACACAAGGGTGCACAAAATGCATATGCCGAATAGTAACTCCTACTAATAATCAATACTGTACCATCTTAGCATGAATTAAAATCTAGGATTAAAGTATGTTATAGATCTATGTGTTAGCTTTCCGAAACTTCAAACGGATTACGTTTTTGTTTTCGGAAACTCCCGGAATCGCGAAAACACCGAGAACGCGTTTGTCTTTCGTACAACTGACACTCAAATAATTCTCCAGAAATTTACAAATGAATTAGGCCTATTAATACATGTTTTTGGAAAGCTAACTTCAATACGCTTCTTTTAAAAAAAACGGGAGATTAAACCGAGCTTTGAGCTAGAAGTTATGATATTTCTAAGTTAGGGCTGAAATTAAAAACGTGGATAAAAATCATGACGGATTTAGATAGTTTGAGACAAAAGAACACAAGTATATAACATAATATATCAAGAACTCACTCTCTACACTAATATATATATATATATGAGACACTATAGAACACATCTCCAATACAAAAATATGAGATTAAATATATAATAATTCATTCATACATGACAACAACACATAGTGTGTCCAAATTTGGGATTTTCCCACATGGACACAACCACAACACAAAGGACACTCCTATGACCTCCAAATGGACACGAAATAGACACAAATGGAGATACAACCATGGGGGTCATTCCTATGGGTTTAAAATAGACCTATATGCATGCGGAAATGAAAAGGAGAAGGGATTTATACCTCCCGGTAGATCGAATCGAAGAAAAGCCTTCCCGGAGCGACACCGACACGTAGAGATTCCAAAAGGACACGAACGAGCTCCGAATCCTCCCAAACTTTGGTAGCTTCCTCCTTGGCTAGAATGGAGAAGGAAAGAAGAAGATTTGGTGGTGAAATGGAAGGATTTGGTGGAGAAATTGCTAGGGATTGCTCTCTAGAAATTTGGGGAAGAACAAGAGAGAGAGTGTGGATGAGAATAATGAAATAAACTTGAGCCTATCCTCTCCCAAAGTGGCTGGCCATATGGGGCTATTTGTCCTATTATGGTAAGGTCCAAAATGCTCCCACTAACCTATTCTATGAGTATTAGGAAAGGGCTAATTGGTTGGGGCTAAATTAGTCATTCTAAAGTCTCTAATCACACTAACCTTATCCATAATAATTAGTCTAACCTCTAACTAAAATATTTCTATCATGTGGACTAAAATTAATATCATGTGGGCTATGCCTAACTAGTGTGTGGGTCCCACTAGAGTCAAACTACCCCCGGGTCCCCGATTCAAGTCGGATTGAGTTGAAATTCGAACCCGACTCAAATAACCCCAAAACAATATCATAAATAATAAAATAATATCAAAATAATTCAAAGAGGTCAAATACAAAAATATTCTTAGTCCAAAAATGATATTAAAATATCATAATCACATGGTTAGGCTCTAGGTCAAACAGTCTCTAGGGTTTCACTAGCAAAACGTCAAAACCACAAGTCATTGATTTAAATAATTTTAAAATGATTTAAAATCACCAAAAATTATATCATGAATTAAATATCTTTATTAAAATAATTATAAACACGAAATTTCAAAATTACCCTCATTTAGAAAACTGGGTGCTACATTTCCGCAGGTATCCTAGCCGAGATCGTGGTCTTCTATATTTATTCGAAGACGACGTGACTTGGTTCCTCCTTGCTATTTCCACTTAGTCATTTTATATATCATGTACTTCTTTATTTTTTTTGGTTGGTAGTGGACTTTGTCTCCGCCCAACGATTGTATCATAAATATTTAAGTTAATTTTTATATTATTATTCTTATCATTGTGGATGAGATTTAGTTTTGTCTTGGATTACTGTATTTTACAGCTTATGTATACATACAAGGCCCTGTACTTCGTATGTATATAGCTGGCATGTTTACGTACTTGGTCCTACATATTTTGGGACTGGGGCGTTACATACATCCCTATCTTTTCATGGATATATTTAAATCCTATATGACTATATTCCTTTCATCCTATATTCCAATCAGAGGTACACTCATATGATAGCCCAGTCCAGGTTCAGGAACAATCTCTCTCACATATGCAAATCTATTTAAACTGAAGTCTTTACTAGCTAAGTATGTGTTTAACTACTTCATTATCCTTTGCCTACTGATACTCGAACGTATCTCTCGACATGAGCAAATTCCCATATCCCCAATCTGTTTGTGTGTACACCAGTCCTTAGTCAACTGTTCGTGCCCATTGACTCCCTCACTTAACGACTTTATTTGCTATGTTTGATTCCTAGTATTAGTGTTTGTAGGAGTTTTCTTTATTACTTGGTCATCGATACCTATACTAGATACAATCACGTATCTGCTGTAACAGCTTCCACACATAGGATATATGATATTACCCCTGGGTTTACTTACAGCTATGTGGCCAGAATTTATACTCCCATATATTGTTTCTAGTTCACTGTACAATAACTCCTATCTTCTAACTTCCCCTTCGATTACAGGACCATCCCATCTATATTTAACCTTCCCGTTAGATATATCCGCTCTTTCCCTTATTCCTTGTTATCTGGGTCTAACCTCGGCAACTCCCTTGTTCTTGTATTAAAACAAACACCTGGTGCTATGTGCAGAAGGTAGAGGGGTTAGGGCTTACCTTTCCGACGAGTTGTTGCGATCAACTGGCTTGGAAAGGATGGAGTCGCGCCGGGGTTCTGTTCTTCCTGGTGTTACTCGCAATTTAGGAAGGTAGAGGGAAATTTTAGGGTTTGATGCCCTCCGATTATATATATCCATGCTTATGGATATCTTCGAATGTTAGAAGGATTAGGGAGGATCTAGTTTGAATCTGAAACCGATTTGAATACAGGGAAAGTTGAAGGGATTCGGTCAGGAACAGAGTTTAAATTGAATTATTGCATAAAGGCCCATTAGGGATTCGATTTTACATAAACCTATCTGTGTGTGTGTGTGTGTGTGTGTGTGTGTGTGT
Source organism: Iris pallida (assembly GCA_029216955.1). NCBI lineage: Eukaryota > Viridiplantae > Streptophyta > Magnoliopsida > Asparagales > Iridaceae > Iris > Iris pallida. The sequence goes on along the minus strand of JANAVB010024604.1, from coordinate 76,759 downwards.
GTGTGTGTAATATAAGCATTTAAAAGAGAAGAAAACATATTAAAAGGTAAAATTGGGCCTAAGGGTTTACATCTTCCATTCGAGATTTCGTTCCCTACTTGAGACTATGTTTCTATTTTGACTTGTTCTCTATATGAGGTTTATTTTCATCTGAGACCTCGTTTTCTTTTCATTATTCGATACTTTGTTCGTGATTTTGTTCATATTCGAGACTTGTTTCTAAAATCTCCATGACTTACTATTTGTTTCGTAGCACCAATAACTTTTTGTTCCATCTTTTCTTAATCCTTGTTGCTTCTGGTACAAAATAAAATCTATAGCTCATTATTGGATCTTTTGCTGATCTTAATTCATAATAACCCTTGCTTGATTCATACTTAATGAAACTCCTTGTTTTCTAAAAAGAACAGATAAACATTACTTTTATCATGATTTAGACTATTAGAACTCGTTTTGAATTCTTTGAAACCTTTTTTTTGTAATTCCTATGAAAAAGGTTGAGAGACTATTCGATGACCTACTAGGGCGTGGCAGTCGCACGCTGCAGCCATTATCTGGATTACGAAAACTGCGGGTTCACTGCAGCCATTTGCACACTGGCGAGGCATGAACTCTAAGTTGAAGTGATTTCAGACATTCATAGGTTTTCGGGTATTATTGAGACTTCGTCCAAAATTCTTGATATTTTGATCTCTTGAGTTGTTTCATTAATACTTGTTTAAAAGGGATAAGTTGATAGAATATTTGATAACATATCGTTGTTTGAGTCATAGAGCCGAAAGTTCACTGCAGGCAGATATACACTAGCGGGGCAGGGATTCTAAGTAAAGTAACTTCAAATATCTATATGTTCTCGAATACCAATGGAGACTATATCCCCTTTTCATATGATTATTGGTTTTGAGAATCACAAATCCTTGCACGTTTCCTTGATTTGATACTAATATCTCCTGGACGATTTCTATATGATTTCTTAAATCGACCTTGTCATTCCCTTCTTGCATTTTTATTGTCGGATCATTTGACTTTCTCAATAAATATATATTGCTAGATTTTGATTCTGTTTCACTATATTTTTTTTAATCGTACTTATATTTCGATCATGTTTTGTCTAACTTCGAACTTAATCGTGCCTGATTTTCTTAATTTGTTCTAGTTCAATTGTGCCAAACTTTCAATTTTGATCGTGCTTAGAAGGTCGTGCCCTCTCATGATTTACTTCTCCAAGTCGTAATTAAACTTGATTCCACCTCATGCTTGTTTAACTCTCAATCATTGTTACATCGTGTTATTTTAACTCTTGGAATGTAATCATTGTACTTGGATTTAATTTCGTTCACTTCGTGCTCGACCAAATTTCGATCAATTGAATCGAGCCATCTTATCTATTTTTTGTCATGCTAAATCATTACAATTTCGTACCTAGTCATTGGGCGTATGCATACTTGTGTCTAATCAATTTTGGATCTTGTGACATTTAAGTATCGTGTCGTATTCTTTGAAATTTCGAGGACGAAATTTTTTTGGAGGGGAGATTTGTAACCCCGCCTTTCCAATTTTAAGTAATTTTAATTTAATTATGATATTTTAAAGAATAATTTATATTCAAGTTTTATTTTTCCTAATTTAAATTCATGGTTGTTATTTTAATAAGTTTAGATTAATGGTCTGGTTAGTTAATTAACTAACTATTTGGGACTATAACCAACCTAGAGTGGTCCCCAAGACTTATAACAACCCTCTTAACAAACTTATCAAACTTCTAACCAACTTTTGGGGGTATTGTGCAATTAGGAAATTGTCATGAGGATTTCTTGTAAATTCCTTTCTTTCCTCCTTCTCTCCTATTTAATCCCAGGAGGAGAGAGAAAAGCCTATTTTCATTACTCATTCTCAATCTCACAGAGCTGAGGAGCCCCTCTCCTTCCAAATCCTAAACCCTTTTTTCCTAACCCTAACCCTAGTCGCTTCGGGACGATGGTGCTGGCCATGGCGACCTGCATCTCGTCGAGCACCGACGGCTAGGCACCGCTTCCCGACAGCAGCGCCACTCTTCCCCGGTGGCAACGATGCATGACGGTGAGTCCCGGCAACGTCTACACGACCGGCTCTTTCTCTAGCGGTTCCTTCCGTATAGATGCGTGGGCAAATCTCAGGCGAGCTTCCTCGAGACGCACGACCGCTCCTTCGGCAGTTGTTCTTCCAGTTCGACGATGGCGAGGTGAGTTTAACTCGCATTCTTGAGAGAGGTCGTCTTCCTTCTGAACTTCCCTATTCTCACGTTTGTGAGCTCGTGGCCAGATCTGACCAGGGTCCTCTGAGGTGAGACGTTCCGACGACGACGACGACTGATCATCCCCGAGTCTCCATTACGAGTTCGTCATGACGACGGTGAGTGGATCTTGATCCTGTCGTGATCTGGGAAGATCGATCTTCTTCGAGAACAGAGTCTGATCTAATTGTCCTGTTTAGTTAGTCAGCGGGATCGAGTTTGTCGGTTGATCAGATCGAGCATGGGGAACAGTGGGAGATCTTGCTACTGGTAAGTGTTGACTTAACTCTTTGTTGATTCTTGATCTTGACAAGTTCTTGCAATATTTGAAGTCGATTTCAGTATCCTAAATTGCTCCATGTGGTTGCTCGGTTGTGTTTGGTGAATGCTGCAGTAAAACCATTGGGGCTCAGGGATTGCGTGTTCGAGATCTTTGGTTGTGTCCTTGTTTTCTGCAACTGATTCTTCAGTTCAGGTAAATATATGTCCCTCCTCTGTTTATCGATTTTATATGATCTACGCTTTGGTTGTTTAGTCAAAGTTTGGGTCTGGTCGTTGGGGTGAAGGTCCATGTTCATATCTTGTGTGCGTATCCACGATGCTATCCGTATCCAGTCTTGCTCGTGTCCATAGCTGTGTTGTGCCAGTGTTCGTGTTGCTTGTGTTCAAGCGTTGCGTTCATGATGATTGCTGAGGTTTCGTGTCCAGTTTGCGTGCGTGTCCGGGATAGGTTATATATGGAAGAACTATAAATTGGGAATCTATGAGCATGGTTGTATAAATATTGTAGCTAATATTGTAATAGAGTTGTAAATATTGTAACTAATATTTTGATAAGTTATGTATATTTTATTTTGGAACCTTGGGTTGTTTGAGTTATGATTGAACTAATATAATTCAGATGAGAATTGTGTTCACATTGTCAGGATCGAATAGGTGAATGTTTTGGGAAGCTTAGTTATATTTGGGGAAGTGTCTATTTGAATACTTGCAACATTGCTTATGTGGTACTGAGAAGCCTGGTTGTGTATGTGGGTTGTTGACCTATATTGGTGTATGCTATGGTATTGGGTGAATATGGTATCATAGAGTATCATCTTGGTTGACATCCATACAGGAAGAAACACCAATGTTGTTTGGGTTTTTAAATCAAATGTAGTGTTAGGTTAGAATTTACTGCTCTTGAGATAACAGTTGGATTGTGTTGAACCTTGTTGGGCTATGACAGTTAAACTAAAAGCTGGGATTGAGTTAACAAACTAAGATATATCCTCAGTATTTCCTTTCCTGGAATTTGGGATCATTAACTTGCCTTCTCCATTCTATTAGATGAGTTGGAGCAAGTAAACTAAATTGTTATGGAACTACTAGGTGACAATTTAACTAGGCTGAAGTAGTGCTTTGGGGCTACTGTTAAACTGCCATGCCAAGCATTTTCTACACTTCCTTAGTAATCTTTTATAATACTAATCTAATTTATGAAATCAATACTATTTTTTAACAAAGCTACTTATATTATTTTGGGTATTACTTTCCAATGCCAATCTTGTATAAAATTTTTATTTATGTACCAAGTTAGAAGTGAGTGTAGGTAATGATTTTATAAATTAATTAGTTATAGTTAGGATTAATTTGATGGCTAGCAAATCTAGAATCTAATTAATTAATCAATTGATTTAGGTGGACCTAGTGCTCATTATCCTCCTACCCTTGATCACCCAGAGCAAGGCAAGTACATTCTATGGTCTTATGTATTTACATTTCATATCTTGTACTTCTCTTGATGACACGATGTGACATGATGTCTTGTACTCTTGTACTTTCATGTTCTCTTACTTACTTATAGTCGGAGAGGTAAAATACACTAGCTATGTGACCAAACCCATGTTCTGATATTCATGTAGATAGCTTAGGCCTCGTACCGTACACGCGGGTCCTAAGCCGTACCGATATTCATGTACTCCTGTACTTATTCATGTACTCACCCCAGCCGGTCACATATGCTAGTTGTATTTCAAACATTGTGCATATGTCATGTCTTGTACTTCAGGTTCATGGTTTACATTTTTGTACTTTATTTCATGTACTTTACATTCATGTACTTTCATGTTCTTTTTTTGTACTTTATAGTTCATGTTCTCCTGTACTCATTTCCATATCATGATGTTCTTGTTCATTACCTAGAATTGTACTTTGCTCCGCTCTTGACTGGATATGTTTCAGGTGTACTTGCAGGATATTGTTCTATCTTATGGGCCAGAGCCCAGGATCATAGCTGAGCAGGATGGAGACATGTCTTAGCTAGAGGCTTCAGGTTTAGACTGTTTAGCTTTACTCCTAGATATTGTTTTTAGAGTTAAAAGCATATTTCATTCCTGTTAACTCTGGTACCTTTACGTTATATGGACTTGTGGATTATGGTGATCTTTCTGGGATCATTTATAGATGCTGTAATTTGTACTTATTCATATTGTCTTGTTAGTTTCCCTAGTTTGGTACAGCTTACTACGTTGAGTCTTCTAACGTAGGCTGGGCGTGTCTGACTCGTGTCCGATTATTCGGGTGCGGGTCGTGACACTTCATGAGTCACCTCCAAAAGCTTCTATACTTCGTGTAAAGTGGTACACATAGATATCCTGTTGAATTCAGTCCTGTCTATAGCATAAAAGAGAGCATTAATAGCCCTAGCATCTAGACTAGTCTATTTCTTTTCTGGATCAGTGTATTTGTCATGAGTTTTCTCTATGAGGTTTTCATCAACTATAATTCTAGCAGGCTTCTTATAACCATCTGTAAGTATGGTCCATAAGTCAAAGTCTAGAGATTTCAGATAAAAACTCATTTGTGTCTTCCAGTAAGTGTAGTTGGTTCCATCAAATAGGGGTGGTCTATAAGTGGACTATCCTTCACCGTAGTTGGTGTAAATGGGTTGTGTGGTTGCCATAGATCAGCTCTAGGGTGTTAATCCTTTATCAAGAAACCAGAGCTCTGATACCAATTGAAGTAGTGTGTAGGCAACTCTAGGGGGGTGAATAGAGTTTGTGTCTATAAATGACCAATTAAAATAACTCTATGCTAAGTCCAGAAAACAACTACTAAGAGAATATATAATCAGAGAGTAATAATACGAAAAGTAAAAGTGTTTAGAAGAACAAACGCAAACACAACGATATATCCTAGTTTCCCTCGTAGAGGACTAGTCCAGGCCCAAGAACTCTTGCTCAGAGTTAAAATCCACTATTTATGAAATAGGGTATACACGTGCCTTTAGTCCGAAGAGCACGCCAACTTCTTACAGACACAAGCCTTTAATCCAAAGCGCTCGAATATTTCAACTTCACAGATGCAAAACTTAGAATTTTCTAAGTGACTTCTTTTCAACTCTTGCACAGAACTTCTAGCTGAATCGCACTGAGCACCTTGGGGCTTAAGAAGTTTTGTGGCTAGGGGATTTGGAAGAGTAAGACTGAGAGCATATAAGGCTTAGAAGATTAAAAGCTTGAGAGTAAGAGATGGTTTGAAATGAGAAGAATCAAGTTCTATTTATACTAGGTAGGGGAGGTAGAGTTCGACCAGAGTTCTGTCCCAAAATATTTAAAAATTTGAACATTGGACAGCTCGCAGCAAGGTGGCCCTAAAAATTAGGTTGCTGATTTTAAGGAGGCCGAGTTCGGTCTGCCTCAGACCAGAAGTCTTATATGGGTGAGGGTCGCTTGGTTTGGTTCAGGAATTATTTTGTTTGTATGGTGGAGCTTGGAGAAATATGTTTAGGGGTTGAGATGACACAATGCGACTCAATGAACATATTTTCCTAGACTCAATAAATCAAAAATTACAAACTAAGAACAAATTACATTTGCAATACAACAGCTTATAGACGACGTCTGTCTTGAACTTGATGTGTCGTTGTCATGACCTGCACCCACTGTGAGGGTACGAGAACGTAACAACGCTCAGCCTACGCAGCAGTGTCGGCGGTAGAACGTTGTTCTAGGTCATGAACTATAACTACATAACATGAAATATACTCTCCAAAAGGAGACCAACACAGAGGTACAACTCAATCACAATCTAAGGTAGAATGTAGCATGATGGAAATAGATAAGGAATCCTCAACTGAGGTACAGCAGAAAGAAATAACAAAATCTCATCATCTCTAAAATATACAACTCTGAAAATAAAGACAACTGCTAAACATGAAAAGAATGAACAGTCTAAGCTATCTACTCTATACAAGGTATCATCCTGAGCAGCTGCCTGAACCTCCCCAGGGATCCAGGTCGCGAGTGTCAACTAGGCATGCTCCAAGTAAGGGTGCAGGGTTCCTCATCATCCTCTGTAAAATTTTCAACAGGTCCAGTCAGGACGGGAGCGAGCACAATACATCTCACGCAGTTCATATCAGGTTAGAAAATATAAAGCATGCAATAGAGTAAGGTACATGAAACGCTGAAGAAGAATGTATAGGAAAAATAGTAGAGATTTGATAACTGGAAATATCTATATATGATAAGTAAGAACTGTAAGCAATAAGTGATTTAGAGCACAATATGGTTATGTAAACGGGTTAGGTTATACAATAAAATGGGACTCTTTTGTACGTGAGTGTACAATGGACATATACAATTTCTTATACAATAGGATTGATCATATAACCACTTCTACACTCCCTCCCCAATCAATACACAAGGATCCAATTCAGTTACGTTACCTTATACAATGGCTTGTACAATAGCTTGTACAATGGCTCAATGTGATAATGAGAGTACAATATGCACAATGAGTGTACAATGATAAGGGTATTCAATAAATACAATATGTAAGTGAAACGCACATCACAATATGTATTTAGTGAATACGAGGAGATAACATCTCAGAAGAAGATCCGTATAGTACCAATCCGTGATAATGATCGTGTCAGCATCAAGTACAGTAATCTAGAGCAAGAATATAAATCCAGACAAGTATGAAACGGTCAGAGAATGTACTCGCCTGGTATCTGAATAGCTGTGAAAATGTACTGTCCGAGATGAGGTACCTGACTCCTAGTTAGAGCAACACAAGTCAAGATGTATACAGGGGATGATAATAGTAATCTACAATGCATCTGCATGCTGTCTAGGTCAAACTAGACTAAAGTTAACACTTGGTCAACTCTGGTCAACTATACTAGTCAAACTAGGTCAACTAGGTCAAACTATGTCTAACAAGTCTAAACTAGTCTAACTAGTCTATTCTAACCTACACTAGCTAGTACAAACCCTTACAAGGCTATGCAAGCCTATACTAGCTATATCACAACATAGCTACTAGCTATAAACTAGAATACATTCAACAAGTCTAACATCATTCATCATTACACCTATTGATTTAGATACTTTACATATAGTCTATAGTACAGTACATTAGGAACATCACATATTTATATATATATTATATATATACCTAGGCTCAAAATACTATATATACATTAATGTATATAGCTACACTACAAGATTGACATATATACATATAATATCTATTACATGCATACATTACTTATATATATATATATAGAGAGAGAGAGCATGTGAGTGTGTGTGTGATGTGTGTAACTGAACAATGGTTAGATAGAAGGCCATGTGTGTGTATGTGTCATAGGGGTGTGTTAAATGACTGTGTGAACAGGAAAAACTGTGTGTGTTTACAGATTTGTGTATGTGAACAAGGGGTGAATAGGTGAGCCTGTGTACAGTTAGATGGTAGTAGAGGAATGTGTCATGTTGCATTAAATTAACCCAATATAGTGTGAAATATCAGTGTCAAAAATCAGTGTCATGTGTGTGTGTGGATGCTATGTGTCTCAGGAATATGGAGTGACAGGGAATTAGTATAGAGTGTGTGTGGATGTGTATATGAAATGAGGCATACATGAAAGCAATGTGTGTGTATGACTAGATGGATAAAAATCTGGAAAAACAGTGTAAACCAGTTCACTGTTAACAGTTTTCAATCACTCTTGGATTCTCAGTTTTAGTCTTAATACAATTTCCAGGTTTATACAATATAGGAGACATTTGCAATCAAAACTGTTGACAGGAACTTAATGGTGTAAAGGGGAAATAACAAGTTCAGATCTTAATTTAATCTCAGAAAACTGTGAATGCCCAAACCATTTCCAGGTTTTGAAAAAAACAATGCAAACAAATGTCAGGGTAACTCAGGTATAGGACTAATTTCAGTTTCCAGTGTGTGACATGGTGTTAATCTCAGGTTGAAACAAAACTCAAGTCATTTGGAAAACTACTCGATCTACAGTTTGAAAAGGAAGGGGGATTCAATAGTCCTAAATCATTTGAACCAAGTCAAATGCTCAAATTTCAACCACATACCATAAAACCAAAGGAATTGTAAAATTAAACCACATATGCACTAACAAACATGTGGGGGGGATTTACAGTGAAGAACATAATGCAACAGGTAATTCGATCATCAGAAATGGGAAGAACAGTATCAGGAAGTGGTTGGTATCAGTCATGAATATTACACTAACATTCGAACCCAACTTCCACATAAAAGACTGACTTAAACATGAAACTAATACTATCATAGATTAACCAACACATACTGGATCTGTCTAAACAAATTAAAACAGAAATTAAGCATTAAAACAATTAATCACAGGAACCCATATCAGGAACACTGAAAACCCACAGTGTACGACACGTGCACAATCGATTTCTCCCTCGACACGACACGGGGACACATGGGACTTGACACACGGGATGTCAGTCATGGCCCCATGCCACGTGTCAAGTTTCGTGTCAAAACATTACGTGTCGTGTCCGCTACAGCCCCCGAGTAGCAGGGGAAATACTGTAGCGTGCGCGTGCGCGTGTGCACCGCGTGTCCGCGTGTCCGCGTGTCTCCCTAGGCCTGACACGACACGAAAACCAAACACAAACACTAGAAAACCACAGGCAAGATCAAAACCCTAATTCCTATTCAAAAAGTTTCCACAAAACCAAACGAAATGCCCTCAGTGGCATTTCGACAAACACCTAGGTATCACCTCTGGTACGTGTCCAAATGGACACGAAACTTACGAAACCCGACACGACACCAATACAGACACTTAGGGGACCCCTAGGGCTTCCTAATCATGAAAAGAAATCAAAGTTTCATGGAGAAATGAGAAAGTTACCTATGGATGAACTTTCAAGAAAAATTCCCTTTGTATAGCTCTTCTCTTGATATCCCAATCCAATCAAAACAACCTCAAACTGAAATAAAACTCCAATAGCAGCAAGAACAGTAATATTAGGATCCAATGCAACTTGTTTGGGGGAAAAAGGATCAAAAATAGATTTTCTATGGGTTTTTGAACATGGAGAGTCACCTCTTTCTTCTCTTGAAATAAATTCCTAAAGAAGAGGCTAGCCCTAGATTTTAGGAGAGATTATATAGTGGGGGAATCCCTAGGTAGGCTAAGGTGGCCGGCCATGATGGACTAGACTAGGGTTTGCACTAGGTGGCTAGTCCTATAAGGTTAAGTCATAAAATGACTTGTGAAATCACAAGCCATTTCTCAAACCATTAAATTCCTAATTCCTCGATTTAATTCTAATGAACTAATTACCACTAACTTAAGTCAAGCTAGGTTAGACTAGAGTCACATAACCTAACCAAGTCCATACTAACTAGGGTTAGCTCCTATGTTGGTCTACAAGGGTCAACACTAGTCAAAAATCAATCTAGTCCAAACAATTCCAAAATAATTCCTAAAAATTTCCATAAATTCAAATAAATTCTAATAAATTTAAAATACCCCAAAAATGATAAAAATACCCACATCTGGAAAACTGGGTGTTACAATCCTACCCACCTTATAAAAAATTTGTCCTCGAAATTAAAGGTGATCCCACTCCTTCTAGGTTAAGCCCCCAGCAATCATAGTCTCAGAACCTATTCAATGAGAAAGTTTAACCTATGGGGTCATGGCATGCAATATCAGTCTGGGGTCTCATCTAGTTATACCAACCTGCTACAGTACTAGGTAATCACATGGTATCAAAATATACAAACAAGGGATGCATCAAATATTCACAAAAAGGGATATTAAGGTTAGGTCAAAACTCACCTCCAAATAGGTCTGAGAACTAGAACTCCCAACTGGAAGCAGGGCCCTGGTTGGTAGGTGCATCAGGAAAATGCTGCACCCAGTGCGCAGCTGATCCACAGAATAGGCACAATCCTAGTCTCTTTCTACAGTTGCTCCACTTATGCCCAGACTTCTTACAGTAGGCACAGCTAGGCTCTGGCTCAGCTGGCCACTGCTGGACAGGAGACTGGGCTGGGTATGATGATATCGGCTGGATAAATGGGTACTCCTCAAACTCTGGGTAGGATTGGGTACTGCTCCTCGCCCTCTTGGAGCTAGGCTCTCCTCCTGGAAGCACAGAGTCCCGCAGACGTAGCAACCTCTGGATTTGCTCCCTCATGGCCTCCTCATGAACTCTCTGTGACTCCAACAGCCTTTCTTGGAAATATCCAAACACCTGGGCTGCGTCAAGTAACAAACCTCCGGGTGGTACAGTAGGGAGTACCATCCCAAGGGGTAGGGAAAGGCTCTCGGTCTCAAGCAAATCTGCAGCTCTCTCCTGAACGACAGGAGATGAAGGAAGACTCTCTGGCGAGGCTACCACCATCTCCTCAAGGGCAGGAGGTGCCACCACCCGCTGATCAGATAGAGGGATCATTACCTCCTGAACAGTAGGAGGTGGAAGCACACTCTCAGTAGCTGCAGCTGCTCTCAGGCGACGGGCTCGGGTCATGGGTGCCATACTGGAAAGGAAAAAGAAAACAACAATCATCAAGGCTGTAAGGCAGTCTACTATCTTATCTGAAAACTGGTACTTATTATAAAATAAAATAAAGGTAACCACCAATTATCTATTAAGGAACACTATTCAAGAAAAAAAAACGAAGTTAAAGAATGAAAGTCAATTGCATTTAAATCCAATCACAATATATTTATATATATATATATATATATATATATATATATATATATATATATATATATATATATATATATATATAGTATTAGAGAGGGAAAAGCTAACATTATGAAAAGGTTATGTGGTTTGTGTGAATTATACATGAAAGTGCATAAGAGGATCTGTGTCTCAACTATAGCTATCAAATTACACTGTTCATGGCATATTGGTTAAGCAGTCTACAAGGCACAAGCTATTTACTCATAACATGCATGGCTAACCATATATATATATATATATATATATATATATATATATATATATATATATATATGTATATTTATATGTATAGAGAGGTAGAGATTTTAATTGCATCTATATACATTATAACATGTATACAGAACTATATATATATATCTATATAGCTATATGAACATAACATAGAGATGAAGGGTTAGGTTTTAGCAGTTGTGAACATTAGTGTAGAGTGTCAAGTGTACATGGGTTAAAACTTGAAATGAAGGGTTCAATCATTCAGTTTAGCTCAACATTATATATTAGATCTGAAATTGAACTACACATTTGAAAGCAATGTAACAATGTTAACATGTATTCAGTTTTCAAAATTTTGGAGAAATTCGAACATCAAAAACCAACTCAAGGTTTATCACAACAACAACCTAACATGTAAGAGTATGAAACCTAACATTATATCCCTACATACAACAATGTATACAGCTCAAAATATTACAATCTAAAACTGCAAATTGAATTAAACACTTAGAATTCAGGCTTAAAGGGTTAATATGTACACAGTCTCAGGTTTGACAAATTTAACACAAAACTCAAACAATTTTTCTGTAAGACTTGAAACCCTGCATGTAACATACATGTGCAGTAATATAAACAACAACTAATAACATGAAATTTAAATTTAATTTACGAATTTAATCTGGAAAAACTAGTCACTGATACTGTCCTATATTAGAATCATTAGGATTTGAAAAATTAACATCAACATATTAATATGCATTTAGATAGGTTGGTGATCAAGTGTAGCATGCATACGTGTCAGGCAAGCATCTATGTCCACTATATTATATATATTTTAAGGTAATACAAGAATTAATGGCAAGAAGAAAAATAATGATAAAACCTGTTCTGCTTATCTGTTTAAAAGAAGGAACCATTTGAAACCAGAGTTATAATATCAAATCTAAGTCAAGGTCTAGCAAAATCACCGATTCATTGTATTAGGAAGAATTTATAGCAAGAAGTTACACAAGGTTATAATAACAACTAAGCTACTCCTACTCATACTCATACTCCTAAGTTATTCATAACAACAGAAGGGTATGATGTTTAAAACCTTCTCAAGATACAACCTGTTAATCATATGCGTCTGTCCAAAATCATGTTGCCCAGAGTCCTCATCATGCTAGTGGGAAATGCTATGATAATCACAGAGTCCTTGACTAAGGTACGTACCCTTAGGTTCATGGTATTTAAAATTTTCGCATTGCCGAATGCGACGGCAAAAACCTTAAATTCCTATACCCGAGAAATACATCCAAAATCTGACTACATGTCCTCACTATGCCAACTAACACGACCATCGAAGATTCTAGATTCCATAACTGAGGTGACCTAGCCCATATGATTTTTTCAGAAAGAGAAAAAAAAGAAAACAAACATAACAAAATTAATCAATCAACAAGGAACAGATGGAATCGGATTTCAAGGTAGTTACAAAAGACAATTTCGGGAATGAAATTGAGAAGAACGGAACTTGCAGCAAGATCTCGAATGGTCTGTGCATCTTCGATTGTCCTGACGATAGCTCGCCCCTGCTGGTTTCTTCCGGTCTGCTGCTAATGCTGCATGAACCGCTGCTGCTGAGAGAAATCGGGAATGACGGGAAAAGTCCCTGTACAGTCAGAGGTGCACCTCCTATGTAGCAGAAATGCCAACCTGAGTCGGCACAACAGAAACTGTGGTCTCGAGGCCCTGCTGAACAGGACGAGAGGTGGCCAGCCTCTCGATAGTATCCCCCGAACCGAAGCGATGAGATCGTGCCTTCATAATCATCATAAAGACAGATCAAAACAAGAAACAATTTCTGAGAATGAAGCAAAAATTCAAGGAGGACAGTTTATATTCAAGGGAAACAACGAGTAGCATATTTAGATAAAAGGGATCTGATAAGGAGTTTTTCCTAATGTGATTGAGTACCTTCAAAATATCCTGATCCTACTGCAGGCTGTAGTGATACTCTAGTTCGAATACCACTACATAAACTCGACCTGCATGGGCCACCACTAAAAACGTGTCACGACCCGCACCCACTGTGAGGGTACGAAAACGTAACAACGTCCAGCCTACGTCGCAGTGTCGGCGGTAGAACGCTGTTCTAGGTCATGAACTATAACTACATAATATAAAATATACTCTCCAAAAGGAGACCAACACAGAGGTACAACTCAATCACAATCTAAGGTAGAATGTAGCATGATGGAAATAGATAAGGAATCCTCAACTGAGGTACAGCAGAAAGAAATAACAAAATCTCATTATCTCTAAAATATACAACTCTGAAAATAAAGACAACGGCTAAACATGAAAAGAAGGAACAGTCTAGGCTATCTACTCTATACAAGGTATCATCCTGAGCAGCTGCCTGAACCTCCCCAGGGATCCAGGTCGCGAGTGTCAACTAGGCAAGCTCCAAGTAAGGGTGCAGGGTTCCTCATCATCCTTTGTAAAATTTTTAACAGGTCCAGTCAGGACGGAAGCGAGCACAATACATCTCACGCAGTTCATATCAGGTTAGGAAATATAAAGCATGCAATAGAGTAAGGTACATAAAATGCTGAAAGAAGAATGTATAGGAAAAATAGTAGAGATTTGATAACTGGAAATATCTATATATGATAAGTAAGAACTGTAAGCAACAAGTGATTTAGAGCACAATATGGTTATATAAACGGGTTAGGTTATACAATAAAATGGGACTCCTTTGTACGTGAGTGTACAATGGACATATACAATTTCTTATACAATAGGATTGATCACATAACTACTTCTACACTCCCTCCCCAATCAATACACAAGGATCCGATTCAGTTACGTTACCTTATACAATGGCTTGTACAATGGCTTGTACAATGGCTCAATGTGATAATAAGAGTACAATATGCACAATGAGTGTACAATGATAAGGGTATTCAATAAATACAATATGTAAGTGAAACGCACATCACAATATGTATTTAGTGAATACGAGAAGATAACATCTCAGAAGAAGATCCGTATAGTACCAATCCGTGATAATGATCGTGTCAGCATCAAGTACAGTAATCTAGAGCAAGAATATAAATCCAGACAAGTATGAAACGGTCAGAGAATGTACTCGCCTGGTATCTGAATAGCTATGAAAATGTACTGTCCGAGATGAGGTACCTGACTCCTAGTTAGAGCAACACAAGTCAAGATGTATACAGGGGATGGTAATAGTAATCTACAATGCATCTGCATGCTGTCTAGGTCAAACTAGACTAAAGTTAACACTTGGTCAACTCTGGTCAACTATACTAGTCAAACTAGGTCAACTAGGTCAAACTATGTCTAACAAGTCTAAACTAGTCTAACTAGTCTATTCTAACCTACACTAGCTAGCACAAACCCTTACAAGGCTATGCAAGCCTATACTAGCTATATCACAACATAGCTACTAGCTATAAACTAGAATACATTCAACAAGTCTAACATCATTCATCATTACACCTATTGATTTAGATACTTTACATATAGTCTATAGTACAGTACATTAGGAACATCACATATTTATATATATATTATATATACCTAGGCTCAAAATACTATATATACATTAATGTATATAGCTACACTACAAGATTGACATATATACATATAATATCTATTACATGCATACATTACTTACATATATAGAGAGAGAGAGCATGTGAGTGTGTGTGTGATGTGTGTAACTGAACAATGGTTAGATAGGAGGCCATGTGTGTGTATGTGTCATAGGGGTGTGTCAAATGACTGTGTGAACAGGAAAAACTGTGTGTGTTTACAGATTTGTGTATGTGAACAAGGGGTGAATAGGTGAGCCTGTGTACAGTTATATGGTAGTAGAGGAATGTGTCATGTTGCATTAAATTAACCCAAAACAGTGTGAAATATCAGTGTCAAAAATCAGTGTCATGTGTGTGTGTGCATGCTATGTGTCTCAGGAATATGGAGTGACAGGGAATTAGTATAGAGTGTGTGTGGATGTGTATATGAAATGAGGCATACATGAAAGCAATGCGTGTGTATGACTAGATGGATAAAAATCTGGAAAAATAGTGTAAACCAGTTCACTGTTAACAGTTTTCAATCACTCTTGGATTCTCAGTTTTAGTCTTAATACAATTTCCAGGTTTATACAATATATGAGACATTTGCAATCAAAACTGTTGACAGGAACTTAATGGTGTAAAGGGGAAATAACAAGTTCAGATCTTAATTTAATCTCAGAAAACTGTGAATGCCCAAACCATTTCCAGGTTTTGAAAAACAACAATGCAAACAAATGTCAGGGTAACTCAGGTGTAGGACTGATTTCAGTTTCCAGTGTGTGACATGGTGTTAATCTCAGGTTGAAACAAAACTCAGGTCATTTGGAAAACTACTCGATCTACAGTTTGAAAAGGAAGGGGGATTCAACAGTCCTAAATCATTTGAACCAAGTCAAATGCTCAAATTTCAACCACATACCATAAAACCAAAGGAATTGTAAAATTAAACCACATATGCACTAACAAACATGTGGGGGGGGATTTACAGTGAAGAACATAATACAACAGGTAATTCGATCATCAGAAATGGGAAGAACAGTATCAGGAAGTGGTTGGTATCAGTCATGAATATTATACTAACATTCGAACCCAACTTCCACATAAAAGATTGACTTAAACATGAAACTAATATTATCATAGATTAACCAACACATACTGGATCTGTCTAAACAAATTAAAACAGAAATTAAGCATTAAAACAATTAATCACAGGAACCCATATCAGGAACACTAAAAACCCACAGTGCACGACACGTGCACAATCGATTTCTCCCTCGACACGACACGGGGACACATGGGACTTGACACACGAGATGTCAGTCATGGCCCCATGCCACGTGTCAAGTTTCGTGTCAAAACATTACGTGTCGTGTCAGCTACAGCCCTCGAGTAGCAGGGGAAATACTGTAGCGTGCGCGCGCACGTGTGCACCGCGTGTCCGCGTGTCTCCCTAGGCCTGACATGACACGAAAACCAAACATAAACACTAGAAAATCACAGGCAAGATCAAAACCCTAATTCCTATTCAAAAAGTTTCCACAAAACCAAACGAAATGCCCTCAGTGGCATTTCGACAAACACCTAGGTATCACCTCTGGTACGTGTCCAAATGGACACGAAACTTACGAAACCCGACACGACACCAATGCAGACACTTAGGGGACCCCTAGGGCTTCCTAATCATGAAAAGAAATCAAAGTTTCATGGAGAAATGAGAAAGTTACCTATGGATGAACTTTCAAGAAAAATCTCCTTTGTATAGCTCTTCTCTTGATATCCCAATCCAATCAAAACAACCTCAAACTGAAATAAAACTCCAATAGAAGCAAGAACAGTAATATTAGGATCCAATGCAACTTGTTTGGAGAAAAAAGGATCAAAAATAGATTTTCTATGGATTTTTGAACATGGAGACTCACCTCTTTCTTCTCTTGAAATAAATTCCTAAAGAAGAGGCTAGCCCTAGATTTTAGGAGAGATTATATAGTGGGGGAATCCCTAGGTAGGCTAAGGTGGCCGGCCATGATGGACTAGACTAGGGTTTGCACTAGGTGGCTAGTCCTATAAGGTTAAGTCATAAAATGACTTGTGAAATCACAAGCCATTTCTCAAACCATTAAATTCCTAATTCCTCGATTTAATTCTAATGAACTAATTACCACTAACTTAAGTCAAGCTAGGTTAGACTAGAGTCACATAACCTAACCAAGTCCATACTAACTAGGGTTAGCTCCTATGTTGGTCTACAAGGGTCAACACTAGTCAAAAATCAATCTAGTCCAAACAATTCCAAAATAATTCCTAAAAAATTCCCATAAATTCTAATAAATTTAAAATACCCCAAAAATGATAAAAATACCCTCATCTGGAAAACTGGGTGTTACAGTCGTATTGGATCATATCAGATATCAGGTGATGTTCTGTCTTGAACTTGATGTGTCGTATTGGATCATATCAGATATCAGTTGTTGATTATCTAAATCAGGTTGACTGTGATCCAGTTTGGGTCAATAAGCAGCACATGATCAAGCATTCAATTCAATTCATTTATCTTCTCTTATCTTTTGTTATTGTGGTACCGTTGATCAGAGGAACGCAACAAAAGAGTGAACTAGAGATCATTTTCTTAGGGCGTAGAGATAAATGTTATCCCAGTTAAAGCAACTCACCAAATTAAAATCTTGTTCGAGAGAAGGAGGGACTTCACGCGTCGTTTACACACCGTTCATGCGTCCTACATTGGCACCAATATTTGATTAGCATACTTCAGTCTCTTTCTCTCATGATTTGGAATGAATGCGAAATACGATAAAAGCGAACAATGAAAACCAATCATCAAAAACCAATACGAAAACGCATTCATCAAAACAAGCAGCGAAAGAAAACATCCAACAACAGCTCTTGGATTTATTTTAATAGAAGCCAATCCATTATTTGGAAAGGTTAATTGTATTTCATCCATGATCAATCGATACCGACAAAGGTTTCCACAAATACTCAGTTCAAGACCGAGTTAGCAAGCCGTAGATATTACATAGTGGACCGCGAGTAGCGGGGCACTACATAATAACCTACTGAGAAAAAGTTTTGTCCTCAAAACTTAAGAAATAAGCTCACCTCCATCATGGTCTAGATCCGGATCAAATAAGGTTGACAGATTGAAAACACGAGCCTTCCTCAACTGCTGATTGTGCGGATTATCTCGAGTCGGCGGTGGATCTCGTAACTGCCCATGCTCTACATCATCGTTACAGTTTTATGCCACATTTCCCCTTTTTGGACAGTTCCTGACAACAAGCCCCAGTTAGACACAACCGAAGCAAGCATTATTAGCGGCACGACAATCTTGTTTGGTGTGCCCACATTTACCACAGTAACTGTATTCCAGTCCATTCACATAGCGACAGTCATCTTTAACATGCCCTCTTCGACCATAGTAGGTACATACTGTTTTATTTCGGAGTTCTCCATCTGCCTTTCTTTCACCATCAGAGTACATCTTTCCAGAATGATTGTGCCCAGTCTGAGCTTTCACTGGTGTACTCATCAGCTTAAATTGCTCTACCTGTACCGCCGCCTCGAAGGCCTTGGTATAT
The DNA here is from genome assembly GCA_029216955.1 of Iris pallida. Classification (NCBI taxonomy): domain Eukaryota; kingdom Viridiplantae; phylum Streptophyta; class Magnoliopsida; order Asparagales; family Iridaceae; genus Iris; species Iris pallida. Next base: position 58,047 of record JANAVB010024604.1, on the reverse strand, counting down.
GAATCATACTTCTGGTTTAGAACACTCTCTTGAATGTTATCGTTCAGGCCTTGTATGAACCGATTCATACGAGCCTTCTCAGTTGGTATCATTAGACTAGCAAACATAGCTAGCTTAGCAAATTCAGACTCATAGTCCTCTACAGACATGCTCCCTTATTTCAGTGACATGAATTCGTTCTCCATCTTCTGACTGATGGCGGAAGGCAGATATTGCTCCAGAAATGCCTTCTTGAACGAGGCCCAAGAAATCTTTCCACCCCTAGCAGTTGCGAGCAGTTGTGGCTTTTTTCCATTCTACCAATCTTTTGCTCGCAGTCTTAGCTGCAAAGCGGCACAAACTACCTTCTTGCTACTCGAAACTCCTATGAATGCGAACAGACTTTCCATTTTATCGATCCGATCCAGTCCATCACCTTATCTAGTGATGTCCTGCCCTCAAATTTCGGAGGTTTCGCATCCAAGAAGTCCTTCGGCCTAAAGAAAGAGTGCATGTGCGCCGGCTGGGGCTCGTCACCATCCACGGGCCCAATTTCGGGAGTGCCAGTTGGATTGTTCACTACGGTGGTATCAGGTTTGCCTGCTAGCGAAGATACGAGTTTGTCCAAGTCATCCAGCTGTCTCTGCTGGGCCATGCTACATTCCTCAACTTCTTTCCACTGAGTTTCTATTTGGGCATGTAGCGCCAAGCTACGCTCCTCAGCTTCCTGTCGTAGAATTTCTATCATGGCCAAAATCTGTTCTACCGGGTCGGTCGAGCTAGATGGCGAGGAGCCATTTCTCTACAAAAGAGTGTAACTTCTGTCAGTCTCATAAAATATTATGAACTTATTGTATGGGGTATTGGTTTTCATAACTCAAAATTGGGACTTTTGAAAGCCATCAAAATACTTTATATACTTTTTCGAAAACGATATTTGTAAGAGGCCAAGGACGTAAAGTCGTGCTCTGATACCACTTTGTCACGCCCCGATCCCACTAGGGTCGTTAGTCCTCACTTTGATCCCTGTGGGATCATTCATCCTCGCTAAGGCAAGATGCCATGCAAGCCTAAGTTGCGCTTGCACAAGGCCAGTACCTACACAAAACAACTAGACAAAGCAAAACACACGCACATAGCATATTTAATTGCAGGATACCAAATATTGGACACAGAGATTTGAAATGGGAATGCTTCATTTTATTCATAACTTGATAAGATTACAAGGTACAAAGCTTGTGACTCAAAATGCCATAGTTTTGCTTACATATCTCTCTCTTTGAAACTCTTTTCAAAATAGCCAGAATGTCCATACATCATATCCCTTTATTATATAGTCGGAAATGAAAAGACACCTTCAAAAGGAAACTTGGAAACTTGAAAAAATGAAAATGCTTCGAGGCAACCAACAAGCTCTACTGGGCTGGACGAGCTTTAACGCCTCACTTGAAATCCCCCTGTCTCTTTGCTAGCTAAAAAAGGATGCCCACAACGTGGGTCAGTACACATCTTGTACTGACGAGCGGCTTTTTGGCCGAACTCACAAACATCTGCACTAAGTCAACATGTGAAGCTAGCATACATTTATTATGTGATCTTTCTACTTGTCTAGGTTCTTTTTAACAATTTATAAGAAACATGACAGTAGAAACATTTCATAACAATCTTACTCATCGCCGACAGTCATCCCCGCACGAGACATGGTTAGCACAATTTGCATAACGAATAGCTTATGTTTCATTCTTGCAGATATTGAAGTTCATAATTCAGATCATACATGTGGCCTATCTATATGATGGTCCATGGGTATTCCCATGATTAGCCACTGTGACTCTTTAGTTCAGCTCGTCGCTAAAGAGTCAGATACCGGCACCCATTTTCTCTATGGGGCTCTTAATCTCTCCTAGGCCGAGTGGTTCGAGGCGCCCCAAGAATCCACCCGAGAGATAAATTTTTACCTTGTGCACAAGTTGTCCGAGACCAATGCCTACTATAGCAGTTCTATTAGATAAAACATATTCAGATTTATGCACAGATGTACGACACGTTCGTTTTGTGCCTTTTCTCTTATTCATCTCAACATGTACAAGTCCGTCTGTACATGTCTACATTTTTAAAGCATACTAGCAACAGAGTAGATGATCATCCACGTGAAATAGATGTTTAGCAGCACATGATCAAGCATTCGATTTAATTCATTTATCTTTTCTTATCTTTTGTTATTGTGGTATTATTGATCAGAGGGACGCAACAAAAGAGTGGACTAGAGATCATTTTCTTAGGACGTGGAGATAATTGTTAGCCCGGTTAAAGCAACTCACCAAATTGAAATCTTGTTCGAGAGAAGGAGGGACTTCATGCGTCGTTCACGCACCGTTCACGCGTCCTATATTGGCACCAACATTTGATTAGCATACTTCGGTCTCTTTCTCTCAAGATTTGGAATGATTGCGAAATGCGATAAAAGCGAACAATGAAAACCAATCATCGAAAACTAACACGAAAATGCATTCATCAAAACCAAGCAGCGAAAGAAAACATCCAACAAAATCTCTTGGATTCATTTCAATAGAAGCCAATCCATAAGTTGGAAAGGTTCATTGTATTTCATCCGTGATCAATCGATACAGACAAAGATTTCCACAAATACTCAGTTCAAGACTGAATTAGCAAGCCGTGGGTATTACATATAGGACCTTGAGTAGTGGGGCACTACAGTTGTCTCATCAAAGCGACCAAAATCCATCATCTATAACTTTTGGTTATGCTACATTTGATGCCTTGCCACTATCACCATACCCCCACGATCTCAAGTCTTCTTCTTAACTTGCAAAAGAAACTATATGAACCCGCCAAAGATAATTCTCGAATATCTCAATTGGTATTATGTGCATCTTCTTTTAGAAACATTTTACTACTTCCCATATAATAAAAATTTTACGATAAAAAGTTCTACATCTTTATTTTTCTCCACTAAATTTACTAAAAATACTTTTTTTTTCCCTTCCACAAAGACTTCTAGATCTACAATACCTCTAAAGAACTCTATTTTTATCCCCTTCTTAAAGGATCGTAAAGACGTAAAAGGACATGATCTACTTCTTCTTCTTCTTTTACTCCTAAAAAATCTTTAGTTTTTTTTTCATCCCAAAGGACTTTTTAATTTTTTTTATAAAACAACATTTTTAAAACTACGAATTTTTTCCTTGTTCTTTCCATTCTTCATCCTTCAACTTGTTCCTTCATAGTGGAGGAGATTGTTCAATGGCACACTACAAAGAGATTGTACATCTATATATGGTGCCAACTCGATTTGTCATTCGATGATCATCGAATCCGCTCTGATACATGCATAAGTTTATTCATATGTATGCATGAGATGGATGGAGGAGAAGAATGTAGAGACTATTCCTAAAAGTATGATATACTGGACCAACTCATCAAGAATTATGAATTAATTTTTTTTATAAAATATTTTAAAACTCAATAGGTTGAGAGAGAGAACAAAAATATTAGTGATGTAGGCAAGTTATGAACTTCATGTTTTTAAATTAAGATTTTAATTTAGGAAACAAAAAAAAAAAACAATTCTAGAACATATATTGGTGGAAAAAGAAAGGAAAATCGCATTACAAATACTATTTTGAAAATTTGATATTTTATACTTTTTATAATATTTTTTAAAATATAATTTTCTTTCATAAAACAACCATAGTTAAGTAAACATGCCACTCATCAATGATGAACCTATAGTTGGCATATGGTTTATGTTTAGACTGGACCAAACAAATAAGTTCTCATTCTGACAACTTTTACTTTTATTATTTAATAATCACAATAGACTGCTTTATTGTCCTTTTTCCAGCCCATTCTCCACTTCTTCTTCTTCTTCCACATTTCCAAATTCTTGCGACTTCTTATCGGGTTTCGGATCTCCGACCTCCTCCTTAGGATCCGACCTACAGATGAAGATCACGGCGATCCTCGTCCTCAAGACCTCCGGAACCGCCGTCGGATCCTCCTCCGGATCGGCGGCGTCAGCGTCGGGTCCGGTGGTTCTGGCAAACGCCACCGACGTGAGCCACTTCGGGTTCTTCCAGAGGGGCGCCGCCAGGGAGTTCATCCTCTTCGCCGCCAGGACCATCGCCGACAGGACCCCTCCCTCCCAGCGCCAGTCCGTACAACACGATGGTACGCCGATCCTCTCTCTCTCTCTCCCGACCGCGTCGAACCGGCGGTGGCGGCGCTTCTTGATTTGTTCGATTTTTTTCATTTAATTTCACGAATCTTGTAGCGCAGTTCAACGATTGTTTGTGAATGGGTGAAATTTTGTCTGATATGGGTTCAGTAGGAAGCACGGACTCTCCGAAAGATGTTCTCGTCTTTTCGTACACGGAAAATGCACTAGGGATCCGTACCGTGTCTTGTCGTTCCTCAAGATACACGAGGAAATGATCCAGAGTTGGGTTCCTTGTTCTTGTCCTTGTCGATCTGTGTTTTTTGTGTCGTGTTTGTGTCCATGCAACATAGGTGTTTCCCGTTTCAAAATGCCCCAGGACATGGTAAAATTGTTGTCATGTCTTTGTCGCGGTGTCCAAGGGCGGAGCCAGAAGTTCCAACTGCGGTGGGGTCGGCTGGGGTATGGACTGACTGATATATGAAAACAAAAAACAAGAAAAAAATATATGATTTTTTTTTTGGGTGGACTAGAGCCCAACTTAGCCCTTACGAGGTTCCGCCCATGGCCATGTCTGGTGTCAGTATCATTGTAATTGTGCTTCCTATGGTTTTAGTCAAACTCCCCATCCAAGCATATGGGTGTGTCTATGGAGCATGAGAAAGCTCCAAATTTGTTTTCTATGCATGACTGTTGCTTTTGAAAAACTCCTAGGTATGATGGGCAAGATAGGGACTAAACCTAGAAGTATTAGTTGGCAAGTAGCTAGGCTTATCTTTTATTAAGCTCATGCAACCAAAGAGAACACTCAAGTTCGCTATACTAAGAAAGAGTATTAAAAAAATAACGAAAAGTCCTTAATAAATAGGGAAAAAAGGAAAAATTATCTATAAATAGAAAATCATATATATATATATATATATATATATATATATATGGTCCGGATCGGGAGCCCGTGGGAGAGCCCCACGGAAGCCCCGTCCGCCCCTCATCCGTTGGATCGAGGGGCCCTTCCGGCGGGACTTTTGATCCGGATTCATATAAATGACAATCAGTTACATTATTTGAATATTTATGTCATAAATAAATAACAATGAACCAATTTGATAGAAAGATATTAAATTTGACAAATAAAGAACCTGCAAAGAAAAGAAGAAGAACAAGAGCTAAATAACTGTAGTCTAGATATTCAACAATATTTGAAAAGGGAACAACAATATACTATATTAATATTATTTTATTTGTAAAGGAAAATGAAAAGAGACAGTGAAGAAGAATAAGGGCCTGTTTGCTTAGTCGTTTAAACTCACTTTTCTGAGTTTAAACCTAAAAACGTTCAAAATTCTGTTTGGCAGTCCACACTCCAAAAGCTACTTTTAGAAAATTATTTCCCAAACCTAATGTTCAAAACCAGTTTTGAGAAAAGTGGACAAAGCTGTTTTATGAGTGATCTCTCTGAGTTTGGTGGTCCTCTCCTCTTCTTCCAAGCCAATTTCTCTTAGCTCTCTTTCTCACAAAAATTCTCTCAGCTCAATTTTTTTTTTCTCATAGCTCCGAGTTTGACTGTCCTCTCCTCATCCTCGAAGCCCACGTCACCTCTCCATCAATCCAAGGACAACAACATCCTCCATCGGCACCTGGTGTTCCCCCCGACCATCACCTCCGCAGCAGACAACTCGATGTCGGCCGAGTGCAGACAACTCGACGCCACTCCCCTACGGGCCATCTCCTCCGCGCGTCCCTCGAAATCCGGACATCGCCACAATGCAGAAGAGATGCGACCCCTCCATATCCCCTCTCCGTCGACAAGGATACGACACCATGTCCTCGATGGAGTCAGACCAAATTAGGGTTAGGGTTCCAATCCTCCTCTACTGACGAGATTAGGGATAGGGTTCCAAATTCTCCTCCACCGACGAGATTAGAGTTAGGGTTCCACCTACTATACGAGTCTACGACCACCGTGGCCTCTGTTGCTTCGTCCCCTCCTCCTGACGCCGCTCCAACAAACGCAAGTTCGAGGAGGGCGACACCAACATGGTCGCCAGCGCCGCCGACGCTGCGGTCGCCCGCGTGGAGATCAAGAATGAGGCGGAACAAATTTTATTATAGAATTTTACTTAAAAGTTAATTTTTAAAATTATTTTACCAAACAAATTTTAATTTTTTTCTTCAGAAAACTATTTTTCAGATGAAAGTAACCAAACGCAAAATCAGAATTTGTATATCCAGAAAATAACTTTATAACATCTTCTCTGAAAACTGTTTCCAGGAAAAAAGTTCAGAAAACTTATCCAAACGGGGACCCTAAGGCTCTGAGGCTACTTTGAGTTTTTATGGGTTTTAGTTGTGCGTCTTTGTCCCTCTTTTTTAACCAAATCAACTTTAACTCCAACTCGCTAACCGACTACTAAGCACGGCTTTTGAAAAAGTCAGACCCAATTAATCGTTATTGGGTCAATAATCGTGCCGGAAGATTAATCGGTCCAAGTACATGAATTTCTAGTCAAGCCTAGCTGTTGCTGATAAAAGGTACTCGGCTAAGTAATCCAATTTTATTACAACTGGGTACGATTATGTAAGTTTTATGGTCTAACTAAATCAAAAGGATTATTTGTAATTTTTGTATATATCTCCCTTTGTCCTAAATCCCAAAGCCTTACAAGAGAAAGATAAAGAAAAAACCACAGGAGAGGGGGGACCAGCATGATGAGTTGGTGACCTACCTCCTCTATTGGTTCTAGATAAGTCCTCATAGGCCTGCCACCGACACAATCATGTTCTCTTCCTCTTCTTTTATTTCTTTATGATAGTTGACAATCAATAGCTGGTCTAGGCTGGCGGCCGCTACAGATAATGTTAAATTTGTTGCAGCAAGCAACAAACATTGTTGATGTCCTATTGTCAATCACAGCTTTTAGCGGGCATTCCTGGTGTTGTTCTACCCATCACAGCTGCCAATGGCCACAGCTGATGTTCTTGCTTCCTTTGCAGACACCGATGGGTGTTTATGCCATTCCCGTAGCTAATACCAAACTATGTTGCACTTGTACGAATACAGCACGATGCTATATATACACGACGACACAAACATGTCAACAATTGAAATACACTATTTTTGGAATGTTTTTGTTATGTCTGATTGTGTTTGACAAGATGTGATATTACCATGAAACTAAATGTTGAATTACGATGCTTCCTAGACCAAATGTATTGTGTCTAGTCATTCAATTCCGTTAAGCGAATAGGAGAGAGAATTATTTTTTATATTCTTTTTAATATAATCAATAAAGTGAAAAAGGAGACTTTAGAATGACAGTTTTGTATGTTGATTGTTGAGGAAACTCCATCTATAACCACCTCTCGTCTTATATCCTAACCTCTCCCTCCCTCATCTGGAACCTGTGGGAGTGTGGGTGTGGGTGTGGGGTGAGTGTGTGTTGGTGGTGGTCATTATACATTTCTACCTCAGGCATGGCTTTCTTACTAGTTTATTGCTTGCTTAATAATATTAATTGCTATATGTCTTATAAACTTGGACTATATAACTATATACCCACACCTGTTGTCCCTCAACAATGTCTTCATCAAAATGTCTCCTTTCATATCAGAATCGACTAATGCTGGTGGAACTGAACAAGTAAAACCAGCTATTTTTCAAAGGATCCTGGAAATATGGAGAGTGGGTTTCTTACCCACAAGGAAACCATGATTGTTTGAAGTGTCACTTTGTGGTTTATAAGGGTGGGATTTATCATTATAAACAAATCTTTGCTCATATTGAAGGCTACATTGGATGATTAATACTTGATTACATAGTTGTATTTCATTGCTTTGAGGGTTTGATCATGTTGGTTTTAAGACAAAGTTCTTGCCGCCTAGGCTCCTAGGAGATGCATAGGCAAGGGTCTTTCCTGCCTACAATTGCCTGATCGTGTTGAAAACATTGAGGGAATGGAATGACATTTTTATGAAGGATATTGGTGTTTCACGTTATGTTGCTTAGAATCCTTAGTGTTTCACGTTATGTTGCTTAGAATCCATATACTCTGGAGACTCTCGTGAATAAAAAATTAGTAAGATTGCTTATTTAGAGTTCTAATGTTGCATGTGATGATGTCAATAATTTTATTTTACCGAATGTTTTAAAAATGACCTGTACGCAAAACAAAGCAAGTTTAGAAGATGAGTGTAAGCTTCATGAAATCTCTCTTTTTTGTATTTATTTTAGAAATCTTAAAGTATATGGAAATAGGAAGAATGCATTATAACATAATAATTAGTTCTTTGTAAATTTTGTGAACCTAAAAGTACTTGATTTGCAGTTTAGAAGAGAGGAGAGTACTAAGGAAAGGGTTTTACATAGTAGTTGCTATTGTTGGGGCTGATAGTGATCTGAGGAATATAAGCAAATGGATGCCTTGTTATATCCAAATATTTTAAATGAGAGACTGGCCCTATGAGTGTTTAGAAGTAACGGTCCTTGGTGGATAAGAGAGAGGAGCTAAAAGAAGGCTTTCAGAGATAACGTGTGACCCATGCACTCTGATGTACATAAGTCAAGTGCAAATGCAAGTTCTTCTGTTAAAATGCATAAGCTTCATAATGTAGAGTTAGCTCCATAGGCTACATCACAAATTTCCACCATTAAGCTTGAAAATGCCTTGAAGCACCCTTAATTTTTGGCTAATTTTTGAGAACATTGATATTACTTTTTAATTCAAGTGTACAAAACTATGCAATTATGAGTACCTTTTAGCTCAAGTATTTTGTGTAATTCTTAAAAATTGTTTGGTTCTTTTTGATTCTAGGCTCCCACCGGTTTCCACACTATCAAGTCAAGTGTGCCATCCCCTTGCACTACCTAGACGTACAGACAAACTTAGCTCCATTATCCATATGACAGTATTCATTTGATACTGTACATACGACTAAGGGTATAAAAGGAAATAAAGACTACTTGGGTTGATCAGTGACATAACTCATCAAATTTGAATTACTGTCCAACCTTGTAGATAAAAGTGCGGACTAAGTCTGTTCATATTCGTAGTACAAGGCGCTTAAACTTTTATTCTATTATTGTTATATATGAACCGAGTGATATAGTTAGAAAGGATCAAATGTATAGGTTTCGACTTTGTGATCTGAACCAACATGTTTATTAGATTTGAGAAAGTAGAAGAGAATTATGAATGTCAAAAGGAGGAGAACCGAGTTATTTCTTGTTCAGTGTGAAATCCATTTATGACTTTATGTACCAGTTACTACTTAGGTGGGAGTGTGAGTGATAGTGATGGAAAATAAACTGATACATCAACTGTGAAATTGATCTTCTGATCTCAAATGAACAATTTCATTAAAGGAGACCATGAATATTCGGTTTTAAGGAATTTGAGCTGCCATTGTCTTTGTTTGACTGCTAACAGAGAAATGAAATGGGAAAGCCACTCTGGGAAGTTTGTCTCTTTGAGGAAAACAAACTGATATTTTGTGCACTACCGTACTCTATACCTGATTTTGTGTTATCATATATGCTTCATGTCCTTACTTGATTCTGTGATATCATTCCCTTTTATGCTAAAGATATTCCATACTCTATACGTGATTTTATGCTAATGTACATGCTTCGAGTCCTTACTTGATTCTGTGATATGGTATTGTTTCAAATTTTCGTTGGAGATAAAAATCATTGTAGTTGGGTATCCCACACCAGCATTATTTAGACTTGAATGGTTACTTTTAATTTTAGACTGAAAGATACCATTTTAAAGCAAAACAATCCCAGTGTAAAAAGTTGCACGGGGACCTTTTTCACTTGGAAGCTTGGGTTTCTCATCAATATTTACTGCTTGGTAAAAGGATAACATGTAAATATACATTCTTCATGCATGTTCTTATTTGGTTTTCATTTATCTCAAAAGGAGCATTCCTAGGCCTCAAGGCTCCTGCTAATGCAGAGTATGGAAAGAGTCAAGATGTTTGCAGTCTTATCTCAATTTATAAGGAGGTTATTTGCAAGGCTCCTGATAATGCAGAGTATGGAAAGAGTCAAGATGTTTGCAGTCTTATCTCAATTTATAGGGAGATTATTCCAGTGATTCGAACATCTTCCTAGATGCAGTGCCAAGCCTTATCTTTGCTTGGCATGAGACCACACTCTCCTTTTGTTTATCCCAACTCCCAAGCACCTAAAGTATATTCTTCAGCGTACTCTCAATTATTTAATAAAAAAGTGAAGGTGTTTGGCCTAGATGATAATAGGCTACAAAAGAACTGAAAAAAAATCTGATTCTTGTCTATTCTAATTGAAATATCAGATTTAGCTCCGTGGGCCATTTGAAGAGAGTTTTCTTTTTCTATTTTGTGTGACATTGTTTGGTATGTTGTAGCTTGTTGAATATCTCTAGTTTATGTGAAATAAAGTTGTCTTATTTTCAGATAACTTATTCCTGGATTTGTTTTTTGACCTCTCTTGTAGAATACAAGGTGCACGCTTACAACAGAAATGGTCTTTGTGCATTGGCATTCATGGATGATCATTATCCTGTCAGAAGCGCATTTTCTCTTCTAAATAAGGTGAATTCATTAGTTTTACAGCCACAAATAGTTGCAAAACTTTACTGTTGTAACAATTAGAAGAATTTTGATAAAGTTACCTGTAGTCGTGAATTGAGTTTATTTGGAAAGTTATTGCCTTTTGGATTAAGCTGTTAGTTTTATCGCCTGTTGCCTTAATGCACCTTTAGCTCCTTCCATTTTGTCTGAATTTATGATATGTAGGACACTTGTACCTACTTAAGATCCTCATGCCCATCTGTATCTAACACGACTCATGTTCCTTCCATGTTTTACACTCATTTGCACATGTACAAACTTATCCACCTTTGGGTACCTATAAATTTGCATGGACTGGAGAGTTTACACCCTTGTCATGCCAAACTAATTTTGAACACAATTTTACTTTTCATGCTCTTCAATAGAAAAGTATAAAACCATCCACAAAATTTCATCTTAAATATGCGTATATTTAGACTTGGTCATGTTCATGCCCTTCTGTGTGGCTGTTGGAGAGTTGAACATGTGTACATTTACAAATATATCATTATTTCCATGCTCTTGTGTTTTGCTGTTGGAGAGGTCCTGTGTTAAACACCCTATTTTTGTGTTGAAGTTTGACTCATGGCTGTGTCCACAGATTAGAGGTCTGAGTTGTAGTTGTTGTAAAGATCAGATAGACATTAAGTTCAGGCTATATGAGAAATCATAGATTTTCTATTCTCTTTTTATGCCTTTATATTTGTAGAGGCCACCTCTTTGGTGAAAAATGTTTCTTGTACATTACCTTTTTCCATTTTGTTTAAAATACTGAAAGAAATGACACTGATATGCTATGGTTTAAAATTCTTGTTATAGTTGCTTTGAACCTTGGAGTGACAGACGGGTTGTTTTTGATAGCCTGGATTATATTCCATATGCTTTGTAGTGATTATCAGATTTGTAGTTGTTGTAAAGATCAGATAGACATTAAGTTCAGGCTATATGAGAAATCATAGATTTTCTATTCTCTTTTTATGCCTTTATATTTGTAGAGGCCACCTCTTTGGTGAAAAATGTTTCTTGTACATTACCTTTTTCCATTTTGTTTAAAATACTGAAAGAAATGACACTGATATGCTATGGTTTAAAATTCTTGTTATAGTTGCTTTGAACCTTGGAGTGACAGACGGGTTGTTTTTGATAGCCTGGATTATATTCCATATACTTTGTAGTGATTATCAGATTATGGCTGTTGCTGCTAGGCTGTAGTGGCAGATCATTCTTTTGTAACATGTTATCTCGTCACTTGCTAGTTTTTTTATGTGCAGATAAAACTGACATCATATGAGGCTTACGTAAATATAAATGTTCTGTAGGTACTAGATGAATATCAGAAGGCATTTGGAGAATCTTGGAGAACAGTACAGACAGATTCCACTCAACCATGGCCATATTTGGATGATGCTTTGACAAAATTTCAGGTAGGTCCCTCTCCTTTTAGATGTTTACTGTCAACTGGGTAGATGTCCATTCCGGAAACGTCTTCTTTCAGTCTTTGAACTCATGATTATATTTTTATATATATATATATATATATATATATATATATATATATATATATATATATATATATATATATATATATGACCTCTAGCCTAGTGGTTAAGAGAGATGCATGCGGCCCGAGTGGTCAGGAGTTCGAATCCCAGTGGGAGCGATTCCAGAAATAATTTACCTGGTTCCAAAAAAAAAAAATATATATATATATATATATATATATATATATATATATATATATGCACACACACACACACACACACAAATTTATGGTATAGAATATCGCACATCAACTAAGATTGTGTGAATATGTGTTCTTCAAAATTTAAATCATGGTTAGCATTTTGGAGTCTAGATATGTGCACCCAAATGGATTTCTTCAAATCACTATTATGAACCATAGATTCCTAGGCCACCTGATGAAGAATACTCCAAATGATCCCATTTTTGGTTATATACGTTTGTTGTGTAAACCAAAATGAATGAAGTGGATTTAAAATGCAAACATGACTTTTTGTCGGAAGGTTTTGGTTCAAATCCTACGAGAAGGATCCTTTTTTGTATGTATCATACTGTACTTTGAAAGATATATCATAATACTTTTTCGAGAGCTTTCTTTCGTCTCTCATTTAGAAGTTGATATTATTTCATTTGTAGAACAGTGGTGTAATTGCCACATCTAAAACCTAAATTTGTTTGAGAATTTTGTTTCATTACAACAATAGATAACCGAAATATTATATAATTATAGTACATAGTCATTTGAATAACACCAAGAGGTACACCTTTTCTGTCATATTAAATTTATAGTCATGCTCTTTTGGTGCTTAACATTCTGATTTATCATGCACAGGATTCCGATATTTACTCTGTAGTCCGAATGTCAAACTACCATTTTCTTTGGTCTTTTAGATATGCTATAAAATATTTTTCAACATTTCCTTGTCCTCACTTTATGTAGTTGTGATAGTTATGTTTTGAATTTTTTTTTTAAACACAAAAAAGGCACTTCCGATCTAGGAGTTGCAAGATGTTTAGTCCAAAGTCTAGTAAGGTTGCATTTGGTACACATGAACTTTAATAGGGAATTTGAGATTCCCAAGAGGATTCTTCTGTTTGACATAATGACCCTCAATATTATCGGGAATGTCAGATTCTTGTAGGCATCACATTTACAAAAATCATGTGCAATAACATTTCCATCGTGGTAGGTGGGAATGTTACATTCTCACATGATGGAAATCCTAACTAAATAAATATTCTTATATCCGCCTACAGAAAATAAAATTATTTTTTTCATGTCTCCTTTTCTCCAAATTTTTTAATATCCAACAATTTTGGTATAGTTATATTACAATTTTGAATAAGTTATTTTGGTTGGTACTTTGGAAAAATTAATTAGCTGGAGTCATTATTGTAATTACTGTTCGAGAAGAATTGTTTCTTTAATTTGTAAGTTAAGTAATTTTACAAAATATTAATATGTAATGATGCATGGTAAATTTAGGAAAATGTGGGAGACATCATATTCCTGAGAATATGAAGATTATACATAACATGGATGTAGTGCTAAATTCTCAGGTTGTGCAAAGCATCGAAAACAAAGAGGAGTCGCTTAAGATTATACCAATAACAAAAATTTAAGATTGCCAGGAATCTTATGCCTTGGCGTAGCGATCCCGTGTATGTGATGCCATGCGGAATGTTATATATGTGCATGAAATTCAATCTAAAGAGCCCAAGTATACCTAGGGGTGCAACTTGGACGGGTTGGGTCGGGCTTGAGGTCAACCCGAGCCCAACCCGATGGATCATAAGCCTAGTCCGAGCCCAAGCCCGACCCGACCTCGGGTTCAACATATGAAGTCCACCCAAGCCTGGAGGATCGGGTTGGGTCGGATCCATCAGATTTATCGGCCTGTAATATGATATTTGAAATAATTTTAAACAAGAGCAATATTAAATGCATAATCAAATAACAATCAAGCCTCAATTATTACAAAATTAAACTGAAATGAGATTTAGGACGAGGAGTTGAAGAGTTTGGGTGAAAAAATTTATAGTTTAAACTTTTTATTTAAGTAGTTTGAAATATATATGAGGAGGGATCCGCATCCCCTCATTTTTTGCATCCCCAAGCATCCCCATGTTAACAATCGTTGGATGTCGGGTTTCGGGTTCTTCGGATTACCCGACACATGAACCCAAGCCCAACCCGATTTTTGATCGGGTTCAAATATTTTAACCTGAACCCAAGTCCGAATCCGAATATCTTCAACCCTAACCCAGCCCATTAACGGGTTTACCCGATCGGGTTCGGGTTTAGCCCGCCCGAGTTGCACCCCTAAGTATACCGCACATATTTGGTCCAAGTTTAGCTTTTCTCTTTTGGAAACCAAAAAAAGACACTTTTACGTATTACAAAATAGTTTAGTGGTTGAAGTGCTTGACATTTCAAGAAGTTGAAACATGTATTTTGTTTAATTTATCACTGTTTATCTTTTCTGTTAGGATCCTGCAGAGGCTGACAAGTTGATGAAAATTCAGAGAGACTTGGATGAGACCAAAATTATCCTAGTAAGTATTGACATCCTTTTGAGCTTCTGGATCATGATTTCAACATATTTCACATTTTGAATCATTTATTGCCTCAAACATATAGTTGATACTGTATATGTTCTAATAATGAAGAGACGAAGACCTAGATAGCAGTTGTTGAAGCAAGAATAAGTATATAGAAATGTTGGTGACTACAAAACAAACTTTGCTTTAAATGAACTATTAATGAAGTGTTTATCCTTTCACATAATATCCTACAAGAGTTTACTGCTCAATCTGGTTACCTGTTCTAACAATCACTTACTACAAGTTATTCTCATATAGAACTTTGAATTTATATCTTCTTCCATACTATTTAAATGCAGTAATGTTTGTGAGGTTAAATCTGCATGACCGACGGGCTTTTATTTACTTTATCCTTCCTATTTATAGTTCTCATGCCAAATTTAGATAGTTAATGAAGTATATCTTTTCACATAGATAATTAGATATGCTACAAGGCTTGAGTGCTCTCCCTCTATTCTAACAATCACTTACTATAAGATATTCTCATACAGAACTTTGACTTTAAATTTTATTCCTTGCTATCTAAAATGCAATGATGTTTGTGAGGCTGAACCTGCGTGACTGGCAGAGTGGCAGATTTTTTTTGACTTTATTGCTCACATAGATAATTAGATATGCTATATAAGGCTTGAGTGCTCTCCCTCTGTTCTAACAATCACTTACTACAAGATATTCTCATACAGAACTTTGACTAAATTTTATTCCTTGCTATCTAAAATGCAATGATGTTTGTGAGGTTGAACCTGCATGACTGGCAGAGTGGCAGATTTTTATTGACTTTATTGCTCATATATTTCTAGTTTGAATGTCTAGGTTCAATAGTTGCTTTGTTGAGGATAGTATTACATGAAAATGATTTGATAACCTATGACTGCAATTTTTGTTGCATTATGCACGCGTAGGTGTTCATGACGGTGTCAGTCATGAACTGACCACAGACTTGGGACTGATTAAGAGAGGACATGACAACAACAACAACAACGACGCCTTTATCCCAAATTTCTGGTCGTCTGTTTGAATCCTCTTCTTCAAGTCGGTTCTGTTAAGGGCCATGTCTTCTGTAAGGCTAACAAAATCAATATCCTTCTTTAACACTTCAAACCATGTTCTCAGGCCTACCTCTAGTCCGAGCGGCTCCATTAACTACTATATTATCATTCCTTAAAGGAGCATCTATTGGTCTGTGTTGCACATGTCCAAGCCACCTAAGTCGATTTTCTCAACTAACTTCCCACTGATACACTTATTTCTTATCCTATATTTTAATGTATTGTTACTCATCCTATATCAGCATTCTCTTTAAGAGAGGGTATGCCAGTAAATGAAGAGGGAGGGAGAACATAAATGGCTTCTTTGCGATAGGGTTTCAAAAGTACACTTGAAGTCTTATATCGAAAACTAGAGAACTGGATTTAAGATCTAGAAATGTATGTAGACAGAAATAGCAAGGATTTTCAGTGTGTTTTTAGACTGCTTTTTAATCACATGACACCCTTGAAATTGAAAAGAAAATTCCATAAGACCAGCCACACATTCTTTATGGGTTAAAATATTGAGCAGTTGAGAGATATTGCCAAAAAATTGAGCGTAGCTAACATGAGAATGCTTAGATGGGTTAGTGGCAAGACATTTAAAGAGAGAACAAGAAATTAGTGTATCAATGGAATTCCGAGGCGGGATTTTATTTTATTTTTTGAGATGTTGTGTACAAGTTCAACTTCTCACTTCCACTGGAAAATGCAAATTATTTCATGTACAGGAGTATTTGGAGACAAGGGAAGATGTACACTATATATGCCACACGGAATGCAAAACTTTTAGGTACCTGAGGTTTGGGAATGTGATGCCAGATAGGGATTCACAATCTGTGTAGTAAAGCCCTCTGCATGACCTAATTTTATTCTACAGCTCTGTGCCTTGCAGCCTGGGTAACCATTCCATGTATCAAACTCTCTTAGAATCCTTTATTGATCATCCTCTATTTGCTTGCCAAAATCAGGAAATGTTTGCATAGCTTCAGGTTATGAAAATGTTTAAGATATGCAGAATTATGTCCAACCTTTGTAAGTATAAACTAACTCCCTGCTTCAAGGAGAAGAGTTTGTAAACTAGATTCAGCTATTTTTGGATTTGGTGCTAAAGCTTGCGCTTTTTATTCAGAAAGCAACAAAAAGATGATTTTTTAAAAACTATTATGAGATTCCATTTCCTTCTGCACCATGGAGTTACCGTCTGGCTTTAGTAACCAGCCATTGCAAGGGCGTTTTTTGTTCTCCTTTCTACGTGTGGCCCAACTACACGAAGGAGGAAAGCTCTCAATTGGCTGCACAGTACGTCATCCTTTTTACTGTAGTAGGATCTGCGACTCATGCTCATGAGGTAATTTGATTCATGAGCGCAACGGGTCAACCTGAAATTGATTGATCGGTCCAATCTGTTTCAGGGGAGTCCGCATATTGCCAAATTTGGATACGATTTTACAAATCTTTTGTAGGATTAGTTTAGGATTTATTTTTGATAACTTGTACATGTCTAGCAAATCCTATCAAATCTTTGACCTTAATTTGACCAAGATATTTTCTTTCTTAGGATTATATTTAGTAGTCTTTTATTTAGGATTACAATTAGGTTTCTTATTCTTTAAGTTTTGTGAAGCCTGTATAATAGATAATTCTTTGTACTAGTTTTAATTAACTCCAAATATTATTATTTTTCATTGAGATTTGTTCTCTTTATCTTTTGTGGCTCGTGGATTAAGACAAATGTAATGTCCTTTTCGACGGTGTTGGTTATTCCCGCTTTGCTTTGGCGTCTTACCACTCTCTATCGACGTTTTTTAGTGAGTCAACCTAGTCAAATTTGTCTCAGCCAAGTTACTATGTACTGTAAAATAATATTTATAATATTTTCTCTACATCAGGTGGTATTAGAGAACTTTATTCGTCGAAGATCTCCATATCGCCAACATCGTTATTATATTCTAATTGCCTTCAACACCCATCACCGCCCTCGCTAACTTTTTAAAGTACTTCGTTACCATCAAACCCCTGTTGATCTTCAACGCCCACCGCCATCACTACTGCCAACATCATCGCTGCCACCATCACGACTTCCTCCCCATCCTCCTCATCACTACTGCCAACTTGTTACCCTTTGATGTCACCAAAGCCCTTCGTCACATCCCCAATCATAGAAAGAACAAAAATACTCTACAAGGCACAAGCACCACTACCTTCGTGAGACTGCTCACCCCACCATCAATTGCCATCATCATCTTCGTTCATAGATCATTCTCATCACACAATCCATGTATTTGATCACCTTCACATGAGTCTGAGCTCGCCGCCATTGCTTGCCAGCCTCACAGGCCCCTATCTCCTTCCTCGGCTTCGGTCGCCGACGTCATTGACATCGGCATCCGCACGTGTCTAGTTCCCTCTCCTAAGCTCTCAATTGGCTGCACAGTACGTCATCCTTTTTACTGTAGTAGGATCTGCGACTCATGCTCATGAGGTAATTTGATTCATGAGCGCAACGGGTCAACCTGAAATTGATTGATCGGTCCAATCTGTTTCAGGGGAGTCCACATATTGCCAAATTTGGATATGATTTTACAAATCTTTTGTAGGATTAGTTTAGGATTTATTTTTGATAACTTGTACATGTCATTATCTAGCAAATCCTATCAAATCTTTGACCTTAATTTGACCAAGATATTTTCTTTCTTAGGATTATATTTAGTAGTCTTTTATTTAGGATTACAATTAGGTTTCTTATTCTTTAAGTTTTGTGAAGCCTGTATAATAGATAATTCTTTGTACTAGTTTTAATTAACTCCAAATATTACTATTTTTTCATTGAGATTTGTTCTCTTTATCTTTTGTGGCTCGTGGATTAAGACAAATGTAATGTCCTTTTCGACGGTGTTGGTTATTCCCGCTTTGCTTTGGCGTCTTACCACTCTCTATCGACGTTTTTTAGTGAGTCAACCTAGTCAAATTTGTCTCAGCCAAGTTACTATACTGTAAAATAATATTTATAATATTTTCTCTACATCAGGTGGTATTAGAGAACTTTATTCGTCGAAGATCTCCATATCGCCAACATCATTATTATATTATAATTGCCTTCAACACCCATCACCGCCCTCGCTAACTTTTTAAAGTACTTCGTCACCATCAAACCCCTGTTGATCTTCAACGCCCACCTCCATCACTACTGCCAACATCATCGCTGCCACCATCACGACTTCCTCCCCATCCTCTTCATCCAACTTGTTACCCTTTGATGTCACCAAAGCCCTTCGTCACATCCCCAATCATAGAAAGAACAAAAATACTCTACAAGCACCACCACCTTCGTGAGACTGCTCACCTCACCATCAATTGCCATCATCATCTTCGTTCATAGATCATTCTCATCACACAATCCATGTATTTGATCACCTTCACATGAGTCTGAGCTCGCCACCATTGCTTGCCAGCCTCACAGGCCCCTATCTCCTTCCTCGGCTTCGGTCGCCGACGTCATTGACATCGGCATCCGCACATGTCTAGTTCCCTCTCCTTAAGTTGGCCTCCTTGAGATCACCTCTACGAGCCAGTCAAGACTCCTCTCTGCGATCCCTTACAACCATCTTCCCTAAACTTCCTCTTAAAGTCTCCTCTCCGTGACCGCCTACAATCATCTTCCCCAAACTTTCTCTTCTATAATTCAACTCTAGCTACGATTAATCCCCTCAACCATCCTCACTCGCCACCTTCTATCACAAGAACACTCTTCCTGCGCTCCCTCAGCTCCGCGTCTTGTGCATGCATGACAACTACCGCCGGTCTTCAACCAGCACCATATTTCTACTATCGTATGACCCTGATCCTAATCTACCCTTTCCTCATTCAGCCCCAAGTCCACAAGCCCAAAACCATCGATTAAAAACCCGTTCGAGTAAGAAACCCATTAAGCACACCCCTTCCCAAACCTAATTAAGCACACCCCTTTCCAAACCTAACTTAAACTCAAACCCACTCTACTTCATAAACCCACTTCTAAACCCATTTAACTCAAAAGTTTACTAGGCCCGTTTAACTTAAACTCAAACCCACTCTACTTCATAAACCCAATACATTCCAAAGCCCAACACACTAGCACATTTACATTCAATTTCACGTACCCATCTTTTTTCAACCTTGTTTTGTAGCCCATTTACATTCAACTTCACGTACCCATCCTTTTTCAACCTTGTTTTGAACCAATTAAAGCGCCAAAATTTTCAAAATTTCCGTCCTCTTTGACATGGCAATCAACTACAATAACTTCATGTCACGTTTCAAGGTTCGAAGTTTCAAACAATATGGAAAATTTTTATTTGATGGGTTGAAAAGGATAAAAAATGATATCTTAAATATGATTGTAGTAGTTGATAAATTCTTCGAGTATCGTGGATAATTCGAGCAGAAGGTAGTTGATCGGTTGACAAACACCGTTTCTAGGGGTGTAAACGGGCCGGACGGGTCCGGACAATGCAGTGTTCAAGCTCGGATCGAAAATACAATGAGACGGACTTCAATCCGGCTCAGTTAAATTCGGACAAGACTTGTGTTCTGACTCGGTCCATTAATTTTGGATTATGTTCGTGTCCGGTCTGTTAAGGCTCGTTCGTGTGGATCGGACTGATTCAGACTCGAAATTTTTGCTAGGCCGTTTGGCATTTGCTTGCTTGGCCGCTTGATTTGCTTTGGAAAAGTTGAAAAGTAGTAATGAAAATGTGTGCTATTGTGTTGTGGTGCACGTGGCATTTGGTATGGTATTAATTTACTTTCGAAATTTGAAAGGTGTGGTGTGATGGTGTTAATAAGAAATTAATTTGTCTTGAAAAATTGGAAAGAAGTAATATGTGATGGCTGCTTTGGAAAATTGAATTTTTTTTTCAAGTAATGGTGGCTGCTTTGGAAAATTTAAAAAAAGTTTTCAAGTGATGGTGGTTGCTTTAGAAAATTGGAAATAATTTATGTGTGGGTGTAAATATGTTGGCACTTGGTATGATATTAATTTACTTTGGAAATTTGGAAATGTGTGTTGTGTGATGGCGTTAATAATTGAAAATAATTGCATCTAAAAAAAATTGAAATTAATGTCTTGAAAAATTGGAAAGAAGTAATATGTGATGGCTGCTTTGGAAAATTGAAAAAAAAGTTTCCAAGTGATGGTGGTTGCTTTGGAAAATTGAAAAAAAGTTTCCAAGTAATGGTGGTTCCTTTGGAAAATTAGAAAGAATTTATGTGTGGGTGTAAATACGCCGTCATACCAATATAACATAAAATGTTCACGGACCTATTAGGACCGGACATGATATGAGCGAATTCGAGTCCGATTTTTAAACGGACCCAGAAAAATGTTCAAGCTCTATTCTTTACTTCGGTCGGATGGCCCACGGTTGAACCATTTACCGAGCCGGACTCGTACGGACAACAGATTGTTCTGTCCATTTTACAGCCCTAACCGTTTCCTATTGGTGGAGAGGTATAGAACTCAATCGTTCAATCTTTAGATAGACATCCATCGACTCATGGCCTAAGATGCGACACATGATGTATTGATTTTTTTCTTCCGACTATGGTCTTTTTAAACAATATCAAGAGTGCACTCAAGGAAGAGATTGAAGAAGTTTTGGCTAGTTTTGGTTTGCATCGGATCTAGAGAGACGGACGAACGAAAGATATTTCTTTGTAGAAGGTCTTCATTAAGAGCTTTATCACAAAGTATCTTTTTACACGATAAAAAACTTATCATAAGTAATACGTCTTTCGGAAAAGACCGAGCGGCAACTAATACGATCATGGGGGTCAAAGTGATACTATAGCTCAAATTCGTCAGTCAACTATCATTGCAAGTTCGGGAACGTCTACTTTGATCATTGATGAAGTTGAGCTTGCTGAGATTGTATCAAAAGAAATTAACGAGTCGCCTTCAAACATTCGGAAGGAGTCATTATCTTGAGCAAGGACAATAACGTCGTCCCACCGATATAATCATTGATGTTACTCTGAGCTCTATGTGAGATTGAGATAGTGCCTCATATTTAGGCCTTTATGCTTCGTGATCCAACCACATATAACCCTTTCCTTTGGGATTCTTTCGATCCACCACGGTTCAAACAATTAATTATTGTTGAAAACTTGTTCAAGTGTGCGTTCACGTCTACTATATTATATGATTATCCTTTACCAACGATCCCGAATACCTTATTGTCGCTCATAGCAAGGAGATCATTGCTACTACGACCTTTTTTTTTGGGAAAAGCTACTTGGCGAGCATAAGGAGCCAAATTTGATTGGTGATTGTGCGCTTCGATGCTACATGTATATTATGGATTGCCTATATTATTAATTTATTGATGAGCAATTGTTTAGGTCGAGTACGTTGCAGATCCTTGTTGATCGTGATCCTTATCTCTGTTATTAATTTATTGATGAGCAATTGCATACAGGCTCGCAAAAAGATTGTAGATTAAGATAAAATTACTTTATGAATTTGGATATTTGAAGGATAAGAATTGACTTTCAAAGGGCTATATATATTCTAAATATTATTTGTGTGGACATGTACGATCTACCTATAAGCTGAAGAAGACATGTTGTAGACTCTATACTCCAACTATCTCATTTGGACGGAGTAAGTTTAATTTTCAAAGAAGTTCAGCAAGAGGAGTGCAACCGGTCAACTTGACCAATTGGTTGACCGGTCCAATCCTCTAAAGGGAAACCAAATATTTTCAAATTTGGATACGATTTTACAAATCTCCAATGATATTATTATGATTTTTTATTGAGATTTGTTCTCTTTATTTCTGGTGGACTTTAGGGGGCGTTTGGTATGCGGTATTTTTTTTTATTTCCGGAAAAATTTAGGGTGGGAATCTATTACCATGTTTGTTTGGGCTATGAAAAATTTATTTCCGAGAATTAGAAATAGCCGGGTAAATAGTTTACCCATACAACATGGGAATCCTATCCCTTAAGAATAGGTGGGTATTTTTTTTTGCCCGGGCAAAAAAAAAATTGTTTAAACTTTTTTCTACTTTTTTTGATCATTTTTACCCTTTTTTTTGTCATTTTTTGTCGTTTTTGTTGTTTTGTTGTTTTTGTCTTTTTTGTCGCTTTTTGGTCATTTTTGTCGTTTTTTATTTTTTGTCGTTTTTTTGTCATTTTTTATCATTTTTTGTTATTTTTGTCCCTTTTTTTGTCGTTCTCTTTTTTCTCACTTTTTGTCGTTTTAGTTGTTTTTTGTCCTTTTCTGTCTTTTTTGTTTCTTTTTGTCATTTTGTCTTTTGTGTCGTTTTTTTTATCGTTTTTTATCGTTTTTTGTTGTTTTTTGTCATTTTTTTTACCCTTTTTTACCAGTTTGTCTTTTTAGTAGTTTTTGTCATTTTTTTCGTTTTTGTTATTTTTGTCGTTTTTCGTCTCTTTTTGTCTTTTTGTCGTTTTTACCGTTTTTTGTTGTTTTTTTGTTGTCTTTTGTCGTTTTTTGTCGCTTTTAGTAGTTTTTGTCTTTTTTGTTGGTTTGGTCTCTTTTTTGTCGTTTTGGTAGTTTGTTGTCGTTCTTGTCCTTTTTTATCGTTTTTGTCGTTTTTTCGTTCTTCTTTGTCATTTTTATCGATTTTTGTTGTTTTTTGTTGTCTTTTGTCATTTTTGCCGTATTTAGTCGTTTTGGTCTCTTTTTTGTCGTTTTAATAGTTATTTGTCTTTTTTGTCGTTTTTGTTGCTTTTTGTCATTTTTTGTAGTTTTTTGTTGTTTTTGTCATTTTTCGTCACTTTTTATCACTTTTTTGTCGTTTTTTACCGATTTTTGTCGTTTTTTACCGGTTTTTGTCGTTTTTTGTTGTCTTTTGTTGTCTTTTGTTGTTTTTTTTGTTGTCTTTTTTGTCTTTTTTGTAGTAGTTTTTTTTATCGTTTTTAGTAATTTTGTCCCTTTTTGTTTTTTTTTGTTTTTTGTCGTCTTTGGTCGTCTTTTTTTGTCGTTTTTCTTTCTTTTTGTCATTTTTGGTCCTTTTTTATCGTTTTTGTTGTTTTCTGTCATTTTTGTTGCTTTGTTGTTTTTTTGGGTCTTTTTTGTCGTTTTTTTCCGCTTTTTTTAATCGTTTTTTTGTTGTTTTTTGGTTGTCTTCTTTTTTTTTTTTTTTTTTTTTTTTCTATTTTTGTCGTTTTGGTCTTTTTTTTTGTATTTTGGTCGGGTTCTTTTTTCGTTTTTGATTTGTTTTGTTTTTTTTTTATCATTTTAATTTTTTTTCCGGGAATATTTATGTTGTCACCAAACATGGGAATGTAATTTTCCAGGGAATTTAATTACTTGGAATTTGATTTCCGGGAATATAAAATTCCCGGCTATATAGTATTCTGCATACCAAACGCCCCCTTAGGTCGTTCGTGGATTCGGACACCTCTCGTGGATTTGAGAGTCACTTGTCGACTCGGGCAAGTCTAACGTCCGTTTTGACAGCACTGGTTATCCCCACTTTGCTTTGGCGTCGTACTAGCCTCCATCATTGTGTTTCGTCTAGCCAACATGTCAAATTCGCTTCCTCTAAGCTACTCTGCAGTCTGCACCGTAGGAAGATACCTATAGTACTTTTCCTACTTCATAATTGGCACGTAGTTTGAACTGTAATCAGATCTTGGAGAAACTGTTGTGGCTAACAAACTAGTTGACACAATGAAAGAAGTAAAGATTTAAGAAATCAGTTAAAGGATATGATATTGCAGGACAGAGATATGGATATAACTGAAGAATCTACGAGGTTTGATGAAAGTTCCTATTTACATGCCAGTTTTTTTTTGCCTTGTGGAGAATTATATAGGCCATTGAATCTACTAGTTGGCAAATTGCTATAAGCAGTTACGTTTTCCTCTATTGATAATTATTACATTTATCATATTATACCGCACCCTAGTTTTAACTTTTACCTTTGATTAACAGAGGCCTCTGCATTTGTGAAATCTCTGCATCATTTTCCCCTTGGGGTAGACTAGTTGAGAGGAGTGCAATCATATTTTCGGCCTATCGTTTCTTAAAGGCAGTGAAATTTATATTAAACCAAAACATCTAGGAATCTGTAGACTATTCACAAGGTATGCATGAGTAAGATCCAAATGAAGAAGGACGATCACCGATTTTATTTCTTCCTTTTAGTGAGTAATTTACTAATTGCATATGGTTAAATTTATATCACACCAAGCATCCAGAACCTGTGGACATCATGACAATCAACATGAGGAAGGTCAATAACCAATTTAGTTCTTTGTTCTAATGAATGAGTAATTGCAGACAGGACAATGTTGGTCTTCATTTTCTTGTTAAAATGTGCAATCAAATGGTCGTGTTGCAATCAGGTATAGTTTCTGTTCTAATTTGATACATCTTTCTGTTTAAATTGATGCAGCATAAAACCATCGACAGTGTGCTCGCACGAGGGGAGAGATTGGATAGCTTGGTGGAGAAGAGCTCTGATCTGAGTGCTGCCTCCCAGGTAAGCAAAAAAACACATGCTGCAAATTGTTTGGTTCTCGTGCTTAACAAACCCATGTTGCATACAAATCTACATGCTTGTCCTTGTACATATCCAACTAAAAGGTGTAGGGTATGCATCATTCAGTAAGGGTGGCAATGGGTCTGTTTCCAGTCACTTTTTTTTTAATTATCTGACAAAAAGGATGGGCAATGAGCTTGGTTCCTGTCGGGTCGTGTTTGTCTCAGGATGTGAGGTGCATTGGCTTGTCAAATACCTTGTCCACACAATCTATCTGTTAATTATTGATACTCGTACTCATGAGTTGTTCGACCACCTGAGCATGCTAAAAGTAACTTCCCCAATCTCTCTTTGCTCCTTGACGAAACAATAAGACCCTGAATGCTCTTATTCCACCAATTCCTCTTTATTACCATAAAAATTGTGGTATACTTATAATGCCATTCCAATAAGATACATCCATGATATTTTACGGCTGTCAACGAATCGGGTTCGGGTCGGATCTATGTAAATCCAAATCGAACTGAACTAATTTCGGTTTTCAATTCTGTACCCGAACCTGACCCAGTTTTATTCGGGTTATTGGGTTGAGTTGAAGTGTTATTACGAAAAGGGACTTGAACAAGTACCTCCAGAAAGAACAGAGCAACCCTCTACCAATTGGGCTAACACAAGTTTTTATCACATATATGAAGAAAGATTATTATATTACACACAACCGGAACCGAACCTGAATTTTATTTGGGGTTCATTTGTTGTACCCGAATCCGACCTGGAATACTTTCAGGTTTTATTTAGACCGAAACCCGAGTTTTAGTTAAAAACCGGTTTGGTTATCTCGGTTACCATTGGAAGGCCTAGTTATAATGATTCATCCGGTAATACGATGATTCCAAGTTCTAACCATACACGGGTGAACTAGAAATTGCCAGCCCCTCAGTTGGATCATTTCTGGCTTGGGCTGAAATTTTTACGTGAATCAAACGGTAGGATTTTTGTGCCATGCAAAGCACATATTGCTAACTGAATTCACTGAATTGTTGCTTATTCCTTTTTGCCAACAGATGTTCTACAAGCAAGCAAAAAAAACGAACCAGTGCTGTACCATACTGTAGAAACTGCTGGAAGGTTTATGGTTCCTGTGAGATTTCTCGGCAACAAAGTGGGTGTATAACTGTCTTGAAAATGTGTTTTGTATTTATTCTTTTCCAAGTGAAAGTTTATACATGGCAACACGTGACCACTATCCTTGGAGCACTTGGAGGGGATGAATAATTTGTGCTTCAATTTTTCTCTTGCATATATAGTTCATGCTAATACCCATTCGGAATGTTTTTTTTTTCCCTCCTTTTATGACATTTGTGATGCATGCTATTGGTTAAAACAATTAGCTGTTGCTTAATATTTTTTGGGTTAACTTTTTGTACAGCTCGTTTACGGATGATAGATGTTTTGTACAACAATAATATTAAGATGAGACCAAAATCGGATCATATTTTACTGATCAAATGATGTGACAGCTTATTTCTTCTTGATAACATTAATGTGTTCTACACATGATCAATATATAAGCTGCCATACCATGTGGTCAACATAATATGATTAGATTTTGGTCTCCGTAGCATCGATAAATATTTTATACTATTACCAAATATCTTGTATAGCGTCTGATAAATGTTTCATAACTTGTGCGTATACTTTTACCAAATGCTTGAAAAAATAATCAGAAAAAGGTGGCTTGTTCAGGATTTCTACTTGTTTACGTATCTCCGGGATTTAGAGCTTTATATCATTGGAGCTATCTATCTACAGCGCCAGTATATTCTGGATGTCGGCAAAGGACACAATTCTAACTTTATATGAAATTATTCATATATTTAAGATTCGTATTAGCAAGAGAGCCGCGGCAACGTGACGCCTTGAATAAATTCTTTCTTGTGTGTTCAGTCCGAGTCTTATAAATTTACATTTTTTTTCTTCTTATTCTTTTGGGTGGCTTTAAGAGAATCGGTGGTACTAATAATCCCCGAGGAGCATAAAGGGATTCTAGTTATTCTGTGAGAGAGAATATGGTTCATGATGCAATTTGTAGTATAGAACGTTCCATCCTTGGATCCGATAATGTTGCCATGGACCACCACCTATTATAATTCTTAAAAATAAACAGTATTATTCATCCATAGAAACAATTATTAGCAATGAGATGTATTACACCGGGAACCGTGCTGAACTAACTAGTTGAACTAGCTGAATTGACGCTGGAAAGACGTTGAATGATACACTGATGTACAAAAGTGTCATCTCGTGCCTCCGCTCGAAGCGTTCATATGATTTTTTTTTTTAAATGTGGTAAAAATAAATTTTTTTTAGAGGATTTAAACTTTGTCTTCTAGTAAAACATCATATTATTCCAACCAAATGGGCTACCACTCCCAATGTGTACTAGTCAATATTTTTTTAATATTAAAATACACTTGAAATTTGTCACATGGATCTGGGACCACTTTCTAGAAAATAATTTTAATGAACCCCAACGGGTCAAACAACAGTACGATACATAATAAACTAAGCCTTAAATTCACTACCATAACTATTATTTTGCTCACTCACACAATGACATCAGGTGTGCCTTTGGTCGTATGTTGAAGACCCTGTTGTTAGTCCAATGATTATATCATATTTTTGAATATGGCTAATCAATTAAGTTTAAGATAATGACGTCACTGATATTAATGTAATCACCATAATGTTGCTACTAAAACTTAGCATTGTCCTAATGTTCTATATCATATTTCTACGTTTGTATCATAATGCACCATACTGCTTTGTTTGTCTAACAAGTACTTTCAGACATGCAGTAAGCATGATCAACCAGGATATATGTAATGGAGAATTATTGATGGGCCAAAGACGGCGTTATACAAGGATATTTCTCTGAACCACCCAACTACTTATCCGGGGCCTCGTATCGAGGGTTCCGCTGCCCGGTCAGCGGAGAGGGATCGAGGGGGCAGCGTCCCGCGTGGGGGTTCAGGGGCGAAGCTCCCGAAAGGTATTCAGATTTCCAGATCTGTTTATCTTTGGACGACAGCCGTCAAGGAAAAAGGCGTCTTCAGGTCTGCTCAAATATCAGAAGAAAGGCGTCATCAAAGAGCTCTTGGTTTTTCTATTTTATCAATGTATTTTTCATATTTATCGAGTCTAGGAATACGATGTAAACTGCATCGTACTAACAAATAGGCTACCCAAGAAATGTTTTTAAAATAACCTTTCATTTTGAAAACAAGCTCACTTACAAAAGTCCAAACTACTTCCTAACTGCTTGACTTTTCAAAAATCCCAAAAATCTATTTGCAAAAACCCTGACAGAACTCGGCCAGAGTTCGGCTAGAGTTCGGTTAGTGCCCGTTGGATTTTGAACTTGGTCATCCCGCAGTTACGGATGCAACGACTATTTGCCGAGATTCTCTCAAAGAGTTATGTCCGAATTTTGTCCGAATTCTGCCAGAGTTCTGCCTTTGGAAAAACCTATAAATAGAGAAGGATTTCAATCATTTCAACACACTCATTCACTTTCTTATCTCCTCTCTAAACCTAATACGTTCTTCCAAAGTATTCTAAGATATTCATTTTCAAATTCCAAGCCAGTTACAATCCTCTAGTCGATTTGCCAGTGCAGTACGATTTAGAAGTTTCAGAGTGATTGTAATCAGAGGCTTGATTGAAGAAAGACACTTCACAATTGAAGTTGGTCGAGTACTTCGGATCAAAACTCGCGTTGTAGAAGTAGCAAGAACTTCGGATGAAAACTTGTGGTATTTTCCAATAGTGGATTCAACTAGAAGCTAGAGTTCTTCCGATTGGAATAGTCCTCACGAGAGAGAAACCAGTATACATCTTTGTGTTTGCGTTTGCTCTTTGCTCTCTACTTTTCATTTACATATCTGTGATATATATTCTGTGAACTTGTTGCTAACATTTTTAATTAGCTAATTTCTGCTGCATACTCTATTCACCCCCTCTAGAGTATTGCGCTTTACAATTCGTTCCTACAATTGGTATCATAGCAGGTGCTCCTTATAGAGGTATTATTGCTCATACCAATTGTTCCTACAATTGGTATCAGAGCGACTTATACAGGTAAAATGAGATAACATTGCTATTATATTCTTATTTATTACAGCTGTTATATAGATCACAGTATCACATATGGCAAGTATGTACTTCACAACTGAAGAGCAATCCACAAATAGACTCCCACTATTTGATGGAACAAACTATAGTTATTGGAAGACACGAATGAGCTTCTACCTGAAGTCTCTAGATTTTGACTTTTGGTCAATTATTGTCAATGGCTACAAAAAGCCTACTATCACTTCTATTCTCACATCCTCTATAATCAACAAACCTTATTATAGTTACACAGAGGAAGAGAAGAAGTTAGCTAGCTTTGATGCAAAAGCTATGCATACCTTTTAATTGTGCTGTAGACATAAATGTATTCAATCTTATTACTACTTGCACAACATCTCATAAAATTTGAAAAGTTCTTGAAGCTACTTGTGAGTGCAGGTATGAAAGCAAAGCTAGCAACTCCAGAGAGGAGGATAGTCTTCATAATGATGCAAATCTATGCATGATGGAATTGGGATTTAAGGTACAACACAATCCCTTATATGAAGAAGAGCTTGTATGTGACAACTGCAAGAAGATAGGCCACATCTAAGAAGATTGTACAACTGCTAGAAAAGAGAGTCACTACGAACGATCAAATGAAGGAAGAACATCGTCTCACAAGTACGCTAGCAGAGCATATGCTGTGAAAGCGAAGCAACAGATTCTGAAGAAGAATAGAGATCTCATCAAGCTACAAATTTATGCTCAATGACATTATCTAACGAGGTACAAAATAATTCTTTTTATGAAGATAGTGATTTTTTTCATGATGAGTTATCTGATTCTTTCAGTGATCTATTAGAAGAACACAAGAAAGTATTAGATAAGTATAAGCAAGCTAGAAAGGATATTCTATCCTATAAGCGTGAGAATGAAAAGCTTACTTGCTTATTGAATGATGCTAGAAATACTTCTCCTTCTGATAATTCTACTGAGATTTTCACACTTGAGTTTAGATTGCATGAGGCACTTGATTGCATTGAGAAAAACATTCAAGAAAATGCTAAACTTAAGGAGGAATAGAATCAGAAAAGAAGAAGTATTCTATTGCTTCATGTAGAATTGATGCTCTTAATGCTAATATGATGAGATCTTTGCTAACTCTAAAAAAATAGAGATTAGACTGAAAAAGCAGGTATTACAACCTATTACTCAGTCTAACACAAGACACGTGACACATCACAAAGTCACATACGATAGATCTTTTACAAAGGAAGCAAGCAAAGCTAAAGCTTCACACAACCATGCTTTCTATTACAAGTATCCACGCACATCATATCACATCACTGCACGTTCTCATACTGCTGTACATAGCACTAATATTAATACTTTCTGTCATTATTGTGGTATGAATGGACATGTTTCTAATAGCTGTCAGATTAGAAAACTAGTTGATATGAACTTGTGCAAATTCCAAAGCTAACAAATATGGATCCAAGTATTAGATACCAAAGTCTTCACCTAATATTTCAGGTGGAGCTACTTATGCTGAACCATAGAACCATGGAACATGTTGGTGATTGCAAAACTAAAACGATCATCTTCCAAGCAATTGTACCAACATAAGTGTGGTCACTTGAACCACTTTAGTAACATGGTAAATGATTTATTTTATGATTCTATTTATAGAATTTAGCATGTTCTTATTAATGTCTTGCTATCTTTTACTTGTTTATTATTTGAATCAATGTGAAATATAATCCTAGCATGACTAGCTGTTTAGCTTAAATGATTAGTTCACACTATATAGTATTTTATTTTCTATTAGTGTGACACATTTGTCTATGTATGCTCTTTACTCTTAATCTTTATTCTTGAAGCATGCATACCACTCTAGTCAATTGGAGCTATTTTTTAATATGTTTTTGACTCTTCGTCTTTAATATTTTTTAATGGTTACTTCTTACCGATTTGTCTTTAACATGTCATATTTACTTTTATGTTAACCTTGTGCTTGCATAATATATTCACTATTGATTCTCATATTTTATTTGATTAACTTTTTATGAATCAATTTTATTTGATTAACTTTTTATGAATCAATTACATCTTTGTCTGATAAAGCATATTTATGCATATTTTTGATCTTGTGATAATTTTTTTTATGCTTATTAAGGATACATGAATAATTCATTGTCATTCATATGTTGCTCATATGTTTCTTATATTAATATATATTTTTGTATAAAGATCTTTATGGGGATATATGAGTTAAGTTCAAGTTCTATATTATTTTGAAAAAGTAGTTTCAAACTTGTGCTTATATCATACTCTAGCAATTGATTACTTTAAACAAATTTATATTCTTTTCTTTATTAGCTTCTTCCTCAAAGCTTCTTTTAATGATGTTTTTCTTGACTTTTTTTTGGTTGATATTTTGGATACATGACTTTTATTTAAATAATTTTTTTTGTATCTAGATCTTGATAAACCATTCTTTAGGTATTTACTTCTTTTATATTTAGAGATTCTGGATTTCGATGTTGTTCGATGATACTGCATATATTCTTTTAAATCTAAGTTCTTAGGAGTAGAGATCATTTTGGTTACAAGCCGAAAGTGTCCTTCTGTTATACAGGTGTAAATAGCCTGAAGCGATACGGTGTACTAGTCTTCGGACTACCACTAGCTGGGAATCGACCCCTACAGCTAACCCAAAGTGATCAATACTTTATAGACTTAAGATTTATTAAAGGTCTACTTACAACTATTATCTAGTTCTGGATCCAAGGTACTGAACCCAGTCCTCTAGGTTCCAGAATACATCAGCGTATCTAGGTCCTACATTTTGATTTACACATGTTATATATTTTATTGTTACCCAATAATTTTGTAGCACGTATGAATAAATGTGATTGATACATCTTATACCGTATGCTACATTGTTCTAAGATTTTTTAAGTCCATAGAATATAATTGATTTCATATTGCACAAATTCTTCTTAAATCTTCGGTTATTAAAGAAGAGATTTGTTTTGGATACAAGCCTACAAAGGGTCTGTCTGTCACCACGGCTACGGCTAAAGCGAAGCGGTACTTAAGTGTTCCCCGGTGAACCTCCGTTAGCTGGGATAGTACCCCTACAGCTAACCCAAGATTGATCAATGCTTTATAAACTAAAGATTTATTGACATCTAGTTGCAATTGTTATCTGATGGATTTTGAATTTTAGCTTTGATGGATAATCTTATTTAATGATATTATTTATGTTTACAAAAGGTAACATATATTGATCTTCATAGGTTAATGTCTGTCATCTTTTGATATATTCATTTTTCTGTCACACTATTCGATATTCAGGCTTGTGATCTTGTGACTACTCATTGAATATTATGGCCTTGTGATTTCGTCTTTAGCTTGTGTAATATTCATGATTTTAAGTTTTTTATTATTATCTTCTTATTTAAGTTATTTACTGTCTATAGCAGTAACTCTTTGTGTCACGGCCCGATCCCGCAGAGTCCTTTCGTTCTCTTCGGACTCTGTGAGACCGTTCATCCTCATTTGGGCATGATGCCGTGCAAGCCTAAGTTGTGCTTGCGCAAGGCCAAGACATGTAACAAGACAAGATAGACAAGGTTGACAATACGCAGCGGAATATATTGCAGATATTTGAAGCAGCAACGGACATTTTTGCAGATATATGAATTGAACACAATGGTAACAGAAAATAATTTTCTTTATTAATTTTCTTTTGAACAGATTACAAGCTCTCAATTCTCTCTGATACAATATTTACACTCTTTCAGAACTTTACAGATTACAATGATCCCGTTCCCATACATTATATCCCTTTATACACAAAACTAACTCTTGTAACAGATGTCCATCTCTTGGCATCTCTTCTGATTTCTGTCTCCTGAGGATGAGGCACGGGCTATCGCTTCGGACTATCCTTCTCGATGTGTCCTACACCTGCATGCAGACTGATGGTGGGTCAGTATATCAGCATACTGGTGATTGTGAACAAAGAGCTACATTTGTCTGAAACGATTACTGTTCATTTAGTGAGAAAAAAGTTTCTTGTGATGTGATCTTGCTACTTTTACCTATGTTCATTTCATGCATATAGAGTCAGTTTACATTCTTTGAAACATCTTTGAAAAGCCACAATTTATTTCATTTTATTTCAAGCATACAAGGTACTATTTATTTCTGTGGAGTGCGCAGCGTGTTTCATGAGCCATAATCATTTCTTTTGTTCAAGCAACTCTTAGTGTCAATGACAAGCATGATATCATATCTTTCTTTAATGGGATATAGCATTTCATTGTAATAGATTAATCTCTTCAAGAAATTCATATAGAAAACTTAAGCACACGTGTATATCACTTTTCAGTGATTCTTACCATAGCCGACGGTCTATCCCTACACAAGACAAGGATTAGCATAAGCATAATATAACAACATTCTTATTTCTGATTTGTCTCTGCATTGTTAGCTCTTATCAAAATCTTCTTATGCATGTCATCGATTAGCAACTATGACTCTTGGATTCAGCTCGTCGCTAATAGACATAACATTTTCAAGGTGTAGCATTTACCTCATACACATTCCTGAGGTGTAGCATTTACCTCATACAACATTTCCGTGCTGTAGCATTTACCTCATACAACATTTTCGAGGTGTAGCATTTACCTCATGGTACTATTACAATCTCTTTGCAACATGTACAAGTTCGTCTGTACATGACCAGCATTCAGAACATCTTGAGGGACAAGCAATCATTTATCTCCTTGGAACATAATAACAGTTCTATGCATATATAGCATATCATTTTACCTTTGAAAGCATACCAGTTTGGGGCATACAAGCAATCTCTTTTCTTTTCTTGTTAGCATGTCAACAGTTTATAGATTAAAGGCAACATCTCTACTTTAGCATGGTAACATCTCTTTTCTTATTAACAGGCAACAACTCTTATTCTTAGCATGTATATTATCTTTTTTCTTGTATTAGCATAGCAACATGTGGATTCTCTTATAAGCATACTCAATGATTACTATCTTGTTATTAGCAATAACATTTATTCAAAAAACTCACTTATTAGGCATAAGCGAATCATAAAATGAGACTTTGTCCACTCACCCAGATTAATCGTCTTCTGTTGTAGAGCCAACAATCTGATCTCTCCGTTTATCTAGTGCCTTCGTGGAGCGGGGCACTACATAATTACCCACCGAGAAAAAGTTTTGTCTTCGAAACTTAAGGAGAAAGTTACCATATCCATAGCAGCGATAGTCCTCATCCTTCGCCACCATCAATCCATGAAATCATAATTCAGATCATATCAAAGCTCTTGTTTAATAAAGCATCAATCTCAATCAATCAAATCGATAGAACATTTGCCGGCATCATAAAAATATTTACGGACTTATTGTATGGAATGTTCATCTCATCGATGATATCAAGCAGGCAAGGAATTTCCAATCAGGAGAATATCTTCAAATTTAATTGAATCAAAATTGGCCAGAGGATCGTGTTGCTCTGATACCATTTGTCTGCCATGAAATATAAAAGAACATAACAATTGTCGGAGGACCGGACTTTTACTTCACGTTACAAACTCGCTTGTACAAAGAAAGCCTAGGGACGAAAACCTAGGTACAGCAGTCTAAGTACAATTGTTTATTTTTGATTCTGGGGTGTGACGATAGAGGCTCGGGAAAGCGACGGTCGCTCTGCCTTACTCCTTGGACGATCGGTATACAGCCTTGGCTCGTGGAAGATCTGCTTGGCGTGGACGAAGAAATGCTCTTCTTGCTCTCCTCGTGTTGCTCTCCTGGCTTCTCTCTCTTTGTGGTTATCGAAAAGGGGGGAAGCTCTCTCTGTATATCTGTCTCTTTTTTTTATATTCTTTTGTTGCCGGGGGTTTTGCAAAGAAATGATGCTGGCTATTTATAAGAGCGGGATGTGATCATTAGGGTTTGCTAATGATCATTTGTTCGGAATGTCGGCGCTCCTTCAATCTATCTGAACCCTTGATCCTGATTACAATGAATCTAGGCCATTAATGCGGATAGCACCGAATCTTGTGAGCAGTTAATGTTAACTGCTTTAAATCTTCATGATTGATTATACCAATGTCCGATTGCTCGCCACGTGTCCCATTGGCTTGATGATAAATGATATGCCCTGATCTCAGTAATTATGATGATGATGTCAAATATACTTGTTGGGATTCGGTTAAATTCTTGATTGATCCGATGCCACGTGTTTTAATTGTGGGTCCTGCCAGAGCCGCATGGGATAGACAAGACTTGAACTGCAGGGAGATAATCTTCATGAGCCGCATAGGACAACGCTTTATTGAGCCGCAGGGGATGAACTCTCAATGAGCCGCATATGCATAGTCTCTACGAGCCGTATAAGCTAGCGTTGTATTGAGCCGCAGGGACTGGGCTCTTGGTGGGCCGCATATGGCTGATTTCTGCTGGTCATATAGGGTGACTTCTCAGTGAGCCGCATG
This sequence comes from Iris pallida, assembly GCA_029216955.1. Lineage (NCBI taxonomy): Eukaryota > Viridiplantae > Streptophyta > Magnoliopsida > Asparagales > Iridaceae > Iris > Iris pallida. The sequence continues at coordinate 22,005 of JANAVB010024604.1, read as the reverse complement.
AAGCTGTTCTCCATTTAAGCCGCATGAGACTTGCCACGTGGCAATCTAGGACTTCTGACGGATCGGGTCAGAGATTTTCTTCTTTTTCCGAAGAGTCTGTCATTATGGCAGAACCATTATGATACTTTATGTCAGAGCCGTCACAGTCGTCAAGTCGTGTCAGAGCATTAAATGAGGTCACTACTCAAATGGCCAGCTGTAGGAAAGGATCACAAGGGGACACGTGGCGTCGATCGAGCCGCATATTCCTGCTGAACCGCATACACTCCCGAGCCGCATAAGACTGAGAGTCTTCTTTGAACCGCCTAAGGCAGCTCCTGTATGAGCCGCATGGGTTTCTTACCCGGAGTCGCATGGACCATTATTCTGATATTTTCCATGCTTCTACAGGACCCCCTTCAAAGTTTTCAATTTGCAAAATTGAAACACTTTGAATAAGAAGCATGGCCCCGTTCATGCCGCATAAGTGTCCCAGCCGCATAGATTCATTTGTCCGCATAGGCTCTTTGCCACGTGTCCTGACCACGTGTTCAAATCTTCATTAAATCCCCTTGATTCGTTTTGAATTAACGCCGTCTTTTGGGGAGGATCCCAAGTGTCGGTTTTGCCTTGACCGAAGCGTTTTGCCTTTATCTTTTGAGGCGGCGCGTAACCCGAGACGTCTGTTTGTTTTTATGGGTCTCTTTCGCCTATAAATAGGAGTCTTTTTAGTCTCTTGGGGGTTTATTTGTGGACCTGTTACCCTAGGTGTACCTTGGTTTTAGGTACGGATAACAAGTTTGGTCAGGATATTTGGAGCAGCCATGGCAAAGTGGTCATGGGTGTTCTTGGTGTTGGGAAAAGGAATGCCGTAGAGCAGCTGGGCTCCCGGGGCATGGTAAGATGGCGGATTTATGCTAAGAAGCTTTAGCAAGGGATATTTATGGACCTATTATCCTTGGCGTACCCTGGTTCAGGATACAGATAATGGGATGAAAGGAAACCAATCACATTTGCTCAGCGGTTATGAGGACATGGCAAACATGAGGGTTTTACCATGGAATCTTCCTGCTCAGAGGTAATGAGAACATGGCAGGGGAGACTTTACAGAAGCTATTTGTAGTAAATAGCGGATATTTGTGGTCAACAGAGGACATTTGTGGTCAACAGAGGACATTTGTGGACCTATTATCCTTGTCATACTCCGGTTGTGGGTACAGATAATAGGTTGAAAGAGGACCGACATACTTGCTCAGAGGTGATGTGGACATGGCAAATATGACGATTTCTTCGACGGAGCCTTCCCACTCAGAGGTAATGAGGACATGGCAGGAGTGGGCTCAATGAAGAATGGGTACATAGAACGACTCAGAGGTAGGAGGACGTGGAAGTTCTATGCGAGGGGGCGGTTTGTTTTTGGTGGAAGTGAAAAATGACTCAGAGGTAATGAGGACATGGTCGTTTCAGAAATTAGTGGATCGATTACCCTTTTTGTGCACTGGGAGTGCGGGTAGTGGATCATGAGGAAGGATCTCTTCCAGGAAGAAAGTTCAGAGGTATAATCATACGTGACTTACTATCTGAAAGAGTGACCGGGATGTAAGTTCAGAGGCACCAACGGGTACATAACTTGGTAATTTAGAATATTGAGGAAGTGAGAGTTCAGCGGCACCAGCGGGTGCATGGCTCGATAATTTGGAATGTTGTGGACGTGGGTTCAGTGGTACTAAAGGGTACATGACTCGATAATCTGTAAATAGGGTGGATGTAAGTTCAGTGGTACTAAAGGGTACATGACTCGATAATCTGTAAATAGGGTGGATGTGAGTTCAGTGGTACTAAAGGGTACATGACTCGATAATCTGTAAATAGGGTGGATGTGAGTTCAGTGGTACTAAAGGGTACATGACTCGATAATCTGGAAATAGGGTGGATGTGAGTTCAGTGGTACTAACAGGGTACATGACTCGATAATCTGGAAATAGATATTTAAACATAGTATTTCTTCAGGAACTTGCCGTTGACGGGCAACATGAGCAAGTCTCCGTTCTGCTTGGCGAGGCGGTAAGCACCGTTGGAGAACACGGCCTCGATGACAAATGGACCTTCCCATTTTGGCTGGAACTTGCCGGCGGTCTTGTGAGTCATGACCATTGGCCTCCGGACTGCCAGCACAAGATCGTCCACTTGGAATGTTCTGATTTTAACCTTCTTGTTGAAGGCTCCTGAGATGCGTGCTTGGTATAGCTCGATCCTTTGCAGAGCTAGGAGGCGCTTTTTATCTAAGGCCTCCAACTCTTGTAGTCGACGTCGGTAGTTATCATCCGTCGTCAATTGATAAGTGAGGGCGACGCAGAGTGAGGGGATCTGAGTCTCCAATGGGAGGACTGCCTCACTTCCGTACACCAGGGAGAATGGTGTATTCCCGGTGGCTGTTCGAACTGTGGTGCGATAAGTCCATAAGCATTCGCCGAGCTTCTCGTTCCAGTCGCGTTTGTTGGAGGAGACAAACTTCTTGAGGAGTTTGATGATTGTTTTGTTGAATGCCTCTGCTACCCCGTTTGCTGTCGGGTTGTACGGTATCGAAGTGACATTCTGAATACGGTGCTTATCGCAAAACCGATGGAATGCGTGGCTTGCAAACTGCGGACCATTGTCATGGATGATCCTTCGGGGCAATCCAAAGCGGTAGATGACGTGATGCTTAAGGAAGCTGATCACGTTTGAAGTCTTAACTTCTGCGAGTGGGACAGTTTCCGCCCATTTGGAGAAGTAATCAGTGATCGCAAGTATGAAGCGATGTCCTCTGGAGGAAGGTGGGGTGATTGGACCAATGATATCCATTCCCCATGCTTCGAATGGCCAGGATGCCACTGTCGGATGCAGAAACTCTGATGGTTGGTGAATGAAGTCTGCGTGGACTTGGCAAGCTTTGCATTTTATAGCATAATCTATCGCGTCTGCCACCATCGTGGGCCAGTAGTAGCCCATTCGGCGAAGGCGATCTTGTAGTTTTGGGCCGGGCTGATGGGCCCCGCAGACACCGTCATGAGCTTCTCGCACGGCTTCTTTGGCTTCTGCGTTCGACAGGCACCGGAGTAATAATCCGTCATAGGAGCGGCGATACAGCATCTTCGTCTCTGTATCGTAGAAGAATCTGAGAGAATGCCGTCTGACAGAAGTGGCTTCCTTTGGGTTCTCCGGGAGGATGTCGTAGACGACGAAGTCGATGAATGGCTGTCTCCAGTCTGGTGCTTCGTCGACTGTCTGCGCGGAATAACTCGCCACGAATTGAATATTGTTCTTGGGGCAGACCAGTTCATGGCCTATCACGTCAACCGAATGATGAGCTTGGTTTGGCACTGCTAAAGAAGCGGCAAGGCCTGCTAGAGCATCGGCTTCGATATTTTGGAGTCTGGGGACGTGCTCGATGAAGAATCCCTCAAACGATGAGATAATGTTGATCGTAATTTGATGGTAGGGGATCATGTCTTTATGGCGGACCTCGTATGAGCCCCGGATCTGATTGACGATTAGTTGGGAGTCGCCGTACGCTTCAAGGTATTCTACTCCCAGCTCTCTTGCCAGTTGGAGACCAATGACCAGAGCGTTATACTCGGCCATATTGTTAGAGCAGGGTTCTGTGAGGGAGTAGGCGTGATTGATCACCAGCCCAGTAGGAGAAATCAATACCACTCCGACCCCAACGACGATGTTTCCCTTGGGTCCGGTTCTTGAAGCGCCATCGAAGAACATCCGCCATATGTTATCGTGGGTGGCTGTATTTGAATCGACGACCTCATCTGGGATCTCTTCATATATTCTGGATGACTCCGATCCTGGATGGGCTGCCAAGAAGTCTGCCAGGGCTTGACCCTTGACAGCCTTCTGCGGGACGAAGATCATATGATAGGGGGACAACAATATTGCCCATGTAGCGAGGCGAGAGCTGAGTGCCCCTGGTTTAGTCATGAGGACTTTAAGAGGGTTGACTCGGGAGATCACATGTATGGTTTGCCCTGTGACGTAGTGCCGCGTCTTTTGAATGGCGAACACCAGGGCGAGGTATTCCTTCTCCACAGCGGTGTATCGGTGTTCTGGCCCAATCATCATTCGACTGAGGTAATATATAGCTTGCTCATGGACTGCATCGTTGTTTTGTGCCAACAAAGCACCAAGGGAGTGTTCCATTGCCCGTACGTAGAGCAGAAATGGTTTTCCAGGAACCGGGGCTACCAAAACTGAAGGATTTGATAAATATTCTTTGATGCTGTCGAAAGTACACTGGCATTTCTCGTCCCATACGAATGAGATTCCTTTCTTCATGAGGTGTGTGAACGGTCGGTATCGCCCGAAGAGGTTAGAAATGAACCTCCTGATGTAAGCTAGCCTTCCTTGGAGGCCTCTAAGTTCGCGGAGATTTCCCGGGAGAGCCATCTCCATGATCGCCTTTGTTTTCTCGGGGTCTACATGGATACCCTGTGCAGTGATGATGAAGCCCAAGAACTTCCCGCTGGCTACGCCCAAGAACGATTTCGTAGGGTTTATCTTCAGATTGTGGGCTCGCATCAGGTCGAATACCGTCCTCAGGTCCTGAAGATGATCTTCCTTACGGCGACTCTTGACGGCGATGTCGTCGACATAGCATTCCACCGTCTTGCACAAATGTTCTCTGAAAATGATACTCATGGCTCGCTGATATGTAGCGCCAGCATTCTTTAGACCGAATGGCATGACTGTGTAGCAGTATGTGCCAATCGGTGTTCGGAATGATGTGTGCTTTTCGTCGTCGGGAGATATCTTGATTTAATTGTACCCCGAGAATCCATCCATGAATGACATACGTTCAAAGCTGCATGTGTTGTCGATCATGATGTCTGTGATGGGGAGGGGGAATTCGTCTTTCGGACATGCCTCATTTAGATTACGGAAGTCGATGCAGATTCGGATCTTCCCATTCTTCTTAAGGACCGGAACTATGTTGGCAACCCAGTCAGGATGTTGCTCCTCACGAATGAAGTCGCTGGCTATTAGTTTGTTGACTTCGGCTTCGATCGCATCCATAACGCCTGGGCGGAAGCGTCGTTGTTGCTGCTTGACTGGCTTTGCATCTGGCCGTATGTTGAGCTTGTGAAGAGCAATATCGGGGTCTAATCCCGGCATGTCTTCATAACTCCATGCGAATACGTCAATATATTCTCTGACAAGTTTCAGTAGCGATTCTTGCTCTTCGTCTGTTAAACTCTTACTGACAAAGATTGGCTTTGGAGAGGACTCGCTGTCGAGGTCGACCTGTATAACTTCATCTTCGGTAGGAGGTTCTCTCTGCTCGAACCGCTTTTCCCATTGCGCGTCCAGCTGTTGGGCCCACGGCTCTAGTTCGAGGATTTCAGGAATGTCCTCGTCTTCTTCGTAAGTGTCAGCGAATGCCATGTTGACTGACAGGACTTGTCTGAATATGTCTCCGATGCTGGTATCCGAGTCGGAAGTTGGTGATCCGGTTGAATGTGACTACCAGTCACATTCTTCATCTGAACTCTCAGGGGTCGTCGTGGGAGTTACATACCCTAGTCCACATCGAGTTTTGCTATAGTAGTCCCGTGGCTTGCCAACCGGTACTGGTGGCTTCAAAGGTAATCGCCGTCCAGTGCCGTAATTCAAACCTGGTGTAGTCTCTAGATCATATCCCTGTTTCTGCATGAGATGTTTGGACTGAGGGATATAAAGATACAGAGGCAGTCTCCCGGCATCTGACCCAAGATCGACTTCTTTTATGGTGAAGGGGTGCGGATCGTCCTTCCGGCCGAAGATGATTGGATGATCCCCTCCCTCGATTATTCGGTAGGCGTCTTCTGCTGGAGTAAGCTGGATCGCGGTATATACATTTGTCACCTGTGTGTGTAGGTGAGTGCCTATACCGTGGTCCATAGCATACACTGTACATAGCTTATTGAGCTCGGTGTAATTCAAAGATAACCCTTTATTAATGAAGTAAGGTATCTTTTCTAGGGGAATTACATCATCGGTGGAGGGGACATTAGTGTGGATAGCCACATACTTGGCTAGCTCCGGTTCCTCCTCGGCTACCCCCTGTGTAAATGAAGACTGAGAGGACGACCTAGTCAGCTTGTTCTTCAGAGGTTCAACTGACGGAGCAGAGCGTAGGGTTGTCGGTAGACTAGCAACCCCCAGCCTGGTACTCGATGTGGAGCGAGGGGTGGCTGGTTCGCTAGAAGTGTCAGACCTCGTATCGGGATGATGACTCTTCTTGGGAAGGCGTATTGTCAGTGGCCTATCGGAGGGATTGAGTTTCTCCGTTTGGGGTTGAATGACTCTCGGCAGTCTGATGGTAAGTGGCCCTGTTGTGGGTCTCGGCACTTGGCCGGACCTTGGCAGCCGGATTCTCAGCTGCTCTTCCTGTGCCGAGAGACTGATTGCGTCCTTACGCAGCGTGGCCGTAAGGGGTGCGGATTTGCCCGGTTTGCGAGCTTGGAGGTGGATCGTCAGAGGTTCTTCTGATCCTGTGGCCGCTTCGGCACCAGCTTGCTCATTTCCTTCATCAAGGTGCCTTTTCGACTTTTCGTATAGGCAGGAGTCCGAGTAGTAGGATTCGACCCCTTTGAAGGGATCGATGTCAGCAAATTCTGTCCTTACGAAGCCATTCTTGTCGACATACTTGAAGCATTGGTGCAGTGTGGAAGGCACGATCATATAATCGTGTATCCAAGGGCGCCCTAAAAGGATGTTGTAAGAAGTGTCGGCATCTATAACGTAGCAGGTGATTTCTGATTGGAGATCGCTAATTTGGCATTTCAGGCGGATCTTCCCGATTGGGTAGCTCCTGCCCGAATTGAAACTGCTGATGGCGGTATTTGTAGGCGTCAAGCGATGTATTGGAATGCGAAGATGATGTAGCAGACCCTTCGGGATGATGCTTATGGAGGACCCAGGATCAATGTGCATCCGGTCCACCTTTATGTCGCCGATGTATCCAGTATAGTATAACGGGCGATCGTGCAGGTTGGTTTTGATGAGCATATCCTGCGGGGTGAAGACGATATTGGGCATCGCTCCCATACACGCGCTATCTTGGAGATCTGTGGGCTGATTGTCTTCCGTGAGGTTAGCCTGAGCCAAGTATGCGTCGACATTTTGGAGTGCATCGCTCAAGGCCGTACGGACATCCTTCGAAAGCCTTAGGAGTTCATATAAGGACAATTTGGCCGGTGTATTGGCCAATTGTGCCAAGATGTCGAAGTTGTAGGGCCTCTCCAGCCCCTGAGGTGTCTCCTTTCGGAGGGATTTGTCGAAGCGAGTCTCCTTCTGCCTAGGCTTGTCGGTCGTCGAAGGCTGAGCCGGCCCCGGAGCATCAGTGGTAGTGGGCGGATGATCATCAGTCGAGTTTTCAGCCACGGGCTGAGATTGTGCTCCAGATCGAGTAACAACGGCCGTGACTTCTTCCTCATCTGCCGAGGCGGTGCGGCATGATCTGACTTTTCTACTTCTCTTCTTGTGTATGGGAGGCATTGTGGGCTGAGTTACCTCGTAGACCAGGTCCGGATGGACCCACATAATTTCTCCTCGCAATGTAGTGAGAGGTACTAGACCGACAGCTTGATCTCGAGCGGGCAGAAGATTAGCAATTTCCATCGTTGCCAGAGGGATGCGTATAACACCGTCTTGAGTCTCTGTTGGAGGGAAGCTGCCGAATTGTACGGACACTATGTTGGCTGCTACGGTTACCTCCTCGAAATCGATGGCTAGAGCGTTCGAATCGATGAGGTTTTGGATGCACCGTTTCAGTTGGTAGCAGTCGTGTGTAGCATGGTGGACGTAGCGGTGGTAATGACAGAACTTTAGGTTCTCCAGGTCAGCCGACCGAGGCTCCCGTCTTGGTGGAGGGAGCTGAATTCTATCTCCTTGTATGAGCATGTCCAAGATAGGCTTGACGTGGCCGTCTTCAAAAGAGTAAGTGATTTGAGGCCATTGTTTGTCTGCTGGTTGTGACTCGGGCTTCTGGGCCGCATCGGCCACCATAGCCTGCTTGCCTCTGTTGTACCGATTGTTGGAGGGGCTACCCCTATTGTCGGTGTGGGTGCTGGGACGCTTGCCCTTGTTCTCTCCATCCGAGATATACAACCCCAGTTGGCGAGCCTTCCTTAATCGTTCCTCGGCACTTGTAGCACTGATGATAAAAGCCTTCCAGTCCTTGAATTGACTTTCGCCCATCCAGAGACTAATTGTTGGGAGCAGTCTCTTTTGGCAGATTTCAATCAAGGAAGAATCCGGATTGCCGGATGGTAACTTCATTGCGGTTTGACGAAATCGCTCAATGTAATTCCTCGTCAGCTCTTTCTCTTCTTGGACGACGTCCATGAGGGTAGACATTGTGATGTCCTGGCCTGCCTCGTAGAACCTCTCCAAGAACAAGCGTTTGAAGCCAGCGAAAGAGTGGATGCAATTGTCCGGCAGGTTGCGGTACCAGTCGAAGGCGACTCCTTCCAATGCTCCGATGAATAACCACGTGAGGATAGCGTCATCATGAGGCAGATGGTCGGTGGTGACCTCGAAGTAAGTGATGTACCGACTTGCTAAGGTTTTGCCATCATAGGGGTTGATATTGAACGGCTTATATCTTGGTGGAAATGGAACATCCCTCCATTCAGCAGGATATGGTTGCCGTATTCTGAAGTCTTGAGAGTTTTCTCGGGCGTGGAACATGGCTCGGAGCTCTTGAACTTCTCTCCTTACTTCTCGGGTCTCATCTGTCGCAGTAGGAGCCGTTACTTCGGGAGGATTATTGCCCGGGTTCGGTGCCGCTGAATTTAAATCTATATTGTTTGCGGGACCCACGCTTGTCTGGCCAGGTGTCACCCCCTGCAGAGTAGGAAGAGCCACTTTGATCTCGTCTACAGACTTGACCAAGGCGTGCAGTATGGCCTCCAAAGTGTCGATGTGTTGGCGATCACTGGAACCACCTTGATTGTTGTCCGTCATGAATACCGTCCTTACGTGAGGAGTGACGGAAGGGACGGTGGAGGGTGTGCCCTCTGAGTCATACCCGTGCATCGAGAAATCATCGGGGTAGGTGGGAATATTCTCTTTGGGTTCGAACTCGGAAGGAACAGTACCCCCACCTTCGGAGCTTGCTTCATCTTGAGAGTCATGGATGTCATCGGGGACGTCGGCATCTGTTGTACCTGACGGGAGGGTTGTTTCCTCGGGCTCATCTCCCTGAAACATCGGATTGTTGTGGATGTTCGGAGGAGTGCTACCCCCAGCTCCCTCGACCCTCAGCGGTGCGGACGATGAATCTCCTATTGCGGCAGATTTTGTCTTCGAACGGGTGTGTTGGTATACTCCGGTGGAGGGCAACCGTTTAGCCGACCATTTCTTAGCTGTAGTGGTTGATATTTTCGGACTGGAGATGCTTGTCTTCTTTCCTCTCCCCTCGGCGGGGACTTTCTGCGTAGAATTGCAGGAGACAACAGGAGGTGCCTCGTCCTCCGAGCTCGAATGCTGTAATCTTTGGAAGACGGACGGCCGATCTTCCGTCACTGCCGTATTGTTGCAGCAGCAGTTGACGATGATCTGGGTGTAGTGACGTCCATGTGAGGACTCTTTGCATGCCGAGGCCCCTTCTCTTTCCTTGCGTTCGTAGAGGATAGCCTCACGCAGGTCAGAGGAACCACTTTGTCCGTTTGCCGCTAGGGACTGGACTCGAGCGGTCCTATACAACTTTCCATCAGAGCCCCGCGTGATAATCAGCGGGATGCCCCGATAGTCGGAGGTTGGGGCAGCTGTCTGGGCTTGATGAGCCCGCGCTGCCCTAGACTTCTTCTTCTTAGCACTTGTGGGTGCATAATAAGAAGAGTCCAAGTTGAATACCACAGAGTCTGGCTTATCATCCAGAGAATTATCAGGGTTCGGACCGTACGAGAGACGGTCGAAAACTGATCGAGAGGAGCATGGAGCGGATGCTATGCGGCTGGGATTGGAAACCATACAGGCTGTCTGCATGCGGTTATCTTCTGCCGTCGGATGAGTTCTTATGCGGCTAGGAGTCACGACCGTGCAGGCTGGCCGCATGCGGTTGGCATCTGTGGCCGCATGGGTTTTCTGCGAACGATTGACTTTGATAGCCGCATGAGTCTCATCCATGCGGTTGGCAACTGTAGCCGCATAAGTTATGCGGCTGACAGATGTGGCCGCATGAGTTTTCTTCATAGGGTTGGCGGATGTAGCCTCATGGGCTTTCTCCCTGCGGCTAATACCCTTCTGCGGCTCGGATCGCGCAGAGTTCCTCTTTGCCCCTGCAAGTCCAGCATCATAGTATTTTCTTCTGCCGGACTTGGGGACAGCAGAGTTGTCTACGGTCTGAAGTGGGGCCGCAGGAGAGTCCTTCTCGCCGTCTTGAGCAACAGAGGGTATCCCATCGAGGGCTTGAGGAGGAGCAAATGATTTTGGCCTCCACTCTTTGCGAGCCTTCGCGGTGCGGGTGCGCTTCTGGACTGGGCCAGCGCTGCCTTCAGAGAGCATCTCTTCGAACGCCTGTTGGTCGAAGCGGACGACCATCTTCTGTTGTGTGGAGCCAAGTTTGGCTGCATCCGATTGCGTCACCAACTCCTTAGCCGTGGAGAAGTTTTTCCCCAGCAGAGTCGCCATCGTGTCTGCCATGAAATATAAAAGAACAGAACAATTGTCGGAGGACCGGACTTTTACTTCACGTTACAAACTCGCTTGTACAAAGAAAGCCTAGGGACGAAAACCTAGGTACAGCAGTCTAAGTACAATTATTTATTTTTGATTCTGGGTGTGTCGATAGAGGCCCGGGAAAGCGACGGCCGCTCTGCCTTACTCCTTGGACGATCGGTATGTAGCCTTGGCTCGTGGAAGATCTGCTTTGCGTGGACGAAGAAATGCTCTTCTTGCTCTCCTCGTGTTGCTCTCCTGGCTTCTCTCTCTCTGTGGTTATCGAAAAGGGGGAAAGCTCTCTCTGTATATCTGTCTTTTTTTTATTCTTTTGTTGCCGGGGGTTTTGCAAAGAAATGATGTTGGCTATTTATAAGAGCGGGATGTGATCATTAGGGTTTGCTAATGATCATTTGTTCGGAATGTCGGCGCTCCTTCAATCTATCTGAACCCTTGATCCTGATTACAATGAATCTAGGCCATTAATACGGATAGCACCGAATCTTGTGAGCAGTTAATGTTAACTGCTTTAAATCTTCATAATTGATTATACCAATGTCCGATTGCTCGCCACGTGTCCCATTGGCTTGATGATAAATGATATGCCCTGATCTCAGTAATTATGATGATGATGTCAAATATACTTGTTGGGATTCGGTTAAATCCTTGATTGATCCGATGCCACGTGTTTTAATTGTGGGTCCTGCCAAAGCCGCATGGGATAGACAAGACTTGAACCACAGGGAGATAATCTTCATGAGCCGCATAGGACAACGCTTTATTGAGCCGCAGGGGATGAACTCTCAATGAGCCGCATATGCATAGTCTCTACGAGCCGCATAAGCTAGCGTTGTATTGAGCCGCAGGGACTGGGCTCTTGGTGGACCGCATATGGCTGATTTCTGCTGGTCATATAGGGTGGCTTCTCAGTGAGCCGCATGAAGCTGTTCTCCATTTAAGCCGCATGAGACTTGCCCCGTGGCAATCTAGGACTTCTGACGGATCGGGTCAGAGATTTTCTTCTTTTCCCGAAGAGTCTGTCATTATGGCAGAACCATTATGACACTTTATGTCAGAGCCGTCACAGTCGTCAAGTCGTTTCAGAGCATTAAATGAGGCCACTACTCAAATGGCCAGCTGTAGGGAAGGATCACAAGGGGACACGTGGCGTCGATCGAGCCGCATATTCCTGCTGAACCGCATACACTCCCGAGCCGTATAAGACTGAGAGTCTTCTTTGAACCGCCTAAGGCAGCTCCTGTATGAGCCGCATGGGCTTCTTACCCGGAGCCGCATGGACCATTATTTTGATATTTTCTATGCTTCTACACCATTCTGTCACGCCCCGATCCCGCAGAGTCCTTTCGTCCTCGCTTCGGACTCTGTGAGACCGTTCGTCCTTGCTTGGGCATGATGCCGTGCAAGCCTAAGTTGTGCTTGCACAAGACCAAGACCTGTAACAAGACAAGATAGACAAGGTTGACAATACGCACCGGAACATATTGCAGATATTTGAAGCAGCAGTGGACATTTTACAGATATATGAATTAAACACAATGGTAACAAGAAACAATTCTCTTTATTAATTTTCTTTTGAACAGATTACAAGCTTTCAATTCTCTTTGATACAATATTTACACTCTCTCAGAACTTTACAGATTACAATGATCCCATTCCTATACATTACATCCCTTTATATACAAAACCAACTCTTGCAATAAATGTCCATCTCTTGGCATCTCTTCTGATTTTTGGCTCCTGAGGATGAGGCACGGGCTATCGCTTCGGATTATCCTTCTCGATGTGTCCTGCACCTGTATGCAGACTAATGGTGGGTCAGTATATCAGTATACTGGTGATTGTGAACAAAGAGCTACATTTGTCTGAAACGATCACTGTTCATTTAGTGAGAAAAATGTTTCTTATGATATGATCTTGCTAATTTTACCAATGTTCATTACAAGCATACAGAGTCAGTTTATATTCTTTGAAAAGCCACAATTCATTTCATTTCATTTCAAGCATACAAGGTACTATTTATTTATGTCGAGTGCGCAGCGTGTTTCATGAGCCATAATTATTTTTTTTGTTCAAGCAACTTTTACGGTCAATGACAAGCATGATATCATATCTTTTCTTTAATAGGATGTAGAAGCATAGAAAATATGGGGTTCATGCGGATCACAACTGACCGCATGAGTACTTTGGGACAAATTGGTCCTTATAAAGAAGAGTCGTATGATAGACTTGGCGTGCCCCATGCGGCCCATCTTCATTATCCCACAACCAGACTGATTTGAGCCGCAAAAAGAATAGTTACGTATGCGGCTAAGCTGATCAACCCTTCTGACAAAGCTGACAAACTCTGTCAAAACTGATAAAACTGACAAAAAGAAGATAAGACGCATTCAGACAAAATGTCACGTCACCAGACTGGACATGGCCATGCGGCCAAAAGGACTGCGACCGGAGCCGCATTGCCTTATGCGGCTCAATCTATGTGCTTCATGCGGCCAAGAGTAACTGCAATTTGAGCCGCATGAGCTTTATGCGGCCCAGAATATAGAACCTATACGACTCAAAAGTCCCCAAGCTACATGCGGACTAAGGGAGACTGGGACTTAAGCCGCATGAGTTCTATGCGGCCCAGCATGGCTAAACACTGAAAGGCCTATGCGACTCAAAATGACTCAAGCAGACTGATCCTATCTTGCGATGGGACACGTGGAAGGCTGACCAAGTCTCAACCACCCAGATTTGCTACAACAATATCTCAACAAGTCACCAGCTGGCGGCCAAAGAGCGGGTCTTTATGTGCTGTTGTAGCCACGTGGCCACGTGGCCATCTATGCGGCTCAAAACATATATCACTATAAATAGCAAGGTACCACACCTATACAAAAGGCTGGCAACCTACGAAGGACAATTTCTTCAATAGCAAGGACAGTGTCAGATAGTCCAAGGAGAAAGGCAGAGTTGCTACACTTTCCCGAGACTCTATCTTCACCCCCCAGAATCAAAACTAAACAATTGTACTTAGATTGTTTCCTAGGATTTCTTTCTAGGCTTTCTCTTGTACAAGCGAGTTTGCAATCAAGTTCAATTCATTTGTAATTTTTTTGTGCTTGATATTTAATAGCAAACACGATGGCGACTCTACTAGGGACATCCTTCTCTTCTGATGAGAAGTTGGTGACACAATCTGACACGTCCAAGCTCGGCTCCATGCAGCAAATGCTCGTGGTTCGATTTTGTAATGACCCGCTCTGCCCTAGCGGAACGCCGATTCCAACGACAAGTGCAACGACTCAAACGAGCCGTCGACCCAAAGAGTTGGCATCGACCTGATGAAGAATCGATGCAAGGCTTACATTGGCCGTCAAGATGAATCCAGACTTAGACTTTCAAAGGCGCGCTCGGAGTATCGCTCGGCCGATGCGAACATCGCTAAGGTGGATGACTCCGATGAACCCGTCTTTGCTTAGCCTAGACACATAACAATACGGACACTATTGCTAGAATCGCTAGGCGTCAACACCGTGCATGCTAATAAATGAATGACTCAACGCACCTAGCTAAGGGAATAATCCCATCATGTATGCTTGTTTAGAACATGGAAAAGAACTCGGCAAATATAGAAACTCTCGCACCACGCTCTACGCTCGTGCTAAGGCACAGGCTTACGTTTATGTTCCTTATGCGTTCAACAATGAAACAATGAATGGTTTACAACAATAAAACGGAAAGACTATCAAAATAGTCGTTCCGAATAGAGTATAGCAACATTGAAAGATTATGGGACCGATGGGTCGCCAAGGCGACTCCCGCACGGGGAGTTGCATAATGTGTGAATGAATGAACCAACGAATGAAAGATTGAATACGTGAATGAATCAATGAAACGAACGGACAAGTGAAAGAAAGAAAATAAAGAATGAATAAAAGATAAAAAGAAAAGAATGGTTAGCGACAGGTGTGATGGGCTAGTGCAATGGGGCTCGCTACCCGGGCTGCACGGATGCCAACCTGGTCGATAATGCATTAAGGCTAAGGGTTAGCCTACGACGCAGAGACAGCCGTTAAGTTAAAATGACAAATAAAACGAAATGGTCGTAGGCATCTCCATCGTATACGGAGGAGAGACAAAATAAAGGTATTTCCAACGGTACAGTCAAAGTGTGAAGGACGTGCCGGTTCGGACGAAAATCAAAATTTGGCTTACGTACAGGCCTGAGTGCGGGCTTGGCCACCAGGGGACGTAAGACTGGGTATTTCAAAAGACTATCAGGGTGTACCAAGCCGCACGCCATGATAGGTGAGAAATTACCAAGGGGGAAGACATGTCCAAATTGGCTTGTGATGCCAGCGACCGATGCTTATAGATTAAGTGGGCTTTGCTGGTGGCAATCCACGTGCAAGTCCTTGCATTGAAATCAAAGTAGTCTAAGTTAACTAAATGAAGTACCTTCTGAACAGGTTTGAATATAACACACCAGATAATTGAGAGTACTTCGGCAAAGGAGTTAGAAAATACGCCTACGACGTGCTAGGACCCGAGGCAGGGACACGCCCTTGACTTGAAAGTTCACATGAATCACGTCAAGTTATTTTCTATGAATTGTTGACTAACTTGGTTTACTTTGGACATGGAAGGCCGGACGGTAAGTATGGGTAAGTCATGCATGTATCTCCATGCAACATATTGAATTTGACAACACGAGATAGGTTATAAAATATGCATGAAACCGATCCTAAGGCAAAGATTAGAAAGACAATGAATGATAGACGGTGCACGAAAGTAAATAGAACGTGTTTGGTAATGATAGCATTGTGGGCGAGCTAGCCTCCCCACCAGTGCATAATAATGTACTGATAACCCCACAGTCTGCTTGCAGGATGCAGGAGACGTCGTCGGGTGCGGAGCTTTCCTCGAACGTGCTAAGGCACGGAGCTATCTCTGGAGCCTTGGAGCGTTGCAAGGAGCTGGAGCACCATATACGGGACATAATGTACCGGAACATCGCCATGAATCATTCCATGTTGTAAGCCACTTGGCACGCCTTTTATGTTTCAGAGAGAGAGAGAGAGAGTTGAATTTGCTTCAATTTGTGTTCATTTTACTTTCCGCTGCAAATGGGGACACTCTGTGCGACTCTGTGGCCTAGCTCGAATCGGCCGTTTCTGGACATAGCCTTGCACGGGCGCAACCTAGGCTCGTGCGGCATCACGCCTTGGCGAGGACGATCGCTCCTGCGGGAGCGGGGCGTGACAGATTGGTATCAGAGCACGACTTTACGTCCTTGGACTTCATTTCGATTCTCTTAGTTTTGAAAGCTCGTCGTTGGAAAAAAAGAAGTATACGCTTTCTCTCATTGTGCCTTGAGATGTTCTATACAATAAATCTAATATTTTCAAAAGCTCGTTCAGGTGTTCAATCGAACACATTGGTAGGCTATCGCCGAATGCATCGGTAGGCCTTTGTGCCGAACGGTGTCAACTTGTCTTGAATGAAAACACGTGCTAATGTTAACATGTCGCGTACATGCCTAACTAGTCCTACGATGACCCTAGCAATTGAGCATGCAAACTCGGAATATAGTCCACACGAGATGGTTATGCGGCACAACTTAGTCCGCGTGTCGCGCACCTCGACTTTTTGGTGCAATCGAGTTACGAGCAATATCAAGTACCGCTCGGTCGAGAACGAAGCTACACTTAGAGCGTATATCGATAGAAATGCTATCAAACTAATGCTTAGGCGTGCACGGAAGTTTGAATTAGATTTTGAGGAACGGGTGAACGTGCGATTGAACATATCGAAAGGGAATCGAATGATCATTTGAGGATTTGTAGAATGACTTGACCCCGAGTGGTGTATGTGATAGGTTCGAAGAAGAATAAGAGTGAGTGTCAACAACCAATCGAGTGGCTCGAACCCTGAGTGGCGTATGGACGTTATAGAAAAATTGTTCGAGCGAGACTAAAGGATTTACGAATAGAACGAGTACGTCGGCAAGCAATGATATCGCACAAGCCTTAGAATGAGTAACGCTTAGTTGGTTTCGACTTCGAGAGTCTCAAACGAGATATCGTTCGGACGAATTAAGAATGTGTAGTGCGAATCGTGAAACGAATGGAGGTCTTGGTCGAGAAAACATAGAAGATCGTGCATGCAATTTTGAATTTAGTTGAATGGATTGAAACTTGTGTTAAGGTGAATTACTCATGGACAAGATCGGGGATAGCACGGTCGGAAGATAGCGTGCAAAGGAAACGTTGATTTGAAGATACGAGAATGACTAAGGAATTGAAATTAATATTGCTCGATGAAGAGTTAGCACGCGACAATGTGAATTGAGGAAATTAAGTTGCACGACTTGGAATTCGTTGCAAAAGGAAGATCGTCAGGTTATGTACATCATCGATGGTATTGAGGCGTATATCAAAGATCGATGTACGATAACTCGGGGGTACTCTGATTCGATGAATGATGATCGTGTTAGCAGTTATTGTTTTGAAGGATGCTATGTTGGAAATGAATGTTTGGAATGAGAAAGAAAAGTGACTTGATTGTTCGGTGATAACCACAACGACAACGATCTTGTCTTACGCGAGCGCAACTCCAGCCTCGCACATGCGTCACATCAGATTTAGGACGATCATTCCGCGTGAGCGTTGGCATGGTGATTCATGTCCAGTGGGAATGATCGAACTCGAAATACCTTGACATGGCAATTTTGATTGCTCCGACTTGTGGTTTGAAGCGAAGGTAAATTCGAGGATTGTTAGGACTTGCGATTGAAGAATAAGAAAAACTTGAGGATTGAGTAGACCCAATCCGCGTATCGAAAACGAGTAAGTCTAGATTCAACGCAAGAGTTACGTCCCGATGAGGACGATTATTCCGCGGAAACGTTGACGTGGTGATTCATGTCCGTCGTAGATAATCAGACTTGCGTGAGATCGGGGCGCGACATATTGCAAGGCTAGACGACCTTGTGATCGACTACGTGAATTAGATAGGATGGATAGGTGGATTGTATTAAACACACTTGAAGAGATAGACTATGAAAATTGTTAGTGTGGACATACGATATTAACATGTCGAGGATTTGGTTGAGGATAACCTATGAGCTCGGACTTGAAATGGAGAATGTGTTGATGCGAATAGGGTGAACGCTGTTTGATGTTTAGAAATTTGAGTGAAGTGAACTTGGGTAGAAACTCCCGTACGAACGAACAAAATGGTTTGACCATAGGATTTGGGGCGAGCGTCGTGCAACGACCTTGCACGATGAGCCACGGACTTGACTTGTAAATATGACCTTGTGAGCTGACCTAGCGGATAGGCGGACGACCCTATGCCGAGTGATTGAACCTGTACGATGGCATTTACAGTATCGTCTGGACGGACGATAGACTTGGGGTAACAAGACTTAGAGTAGGACGGGGAACTGGGAGTGTGCGTGAACGACGGCGAGATTGGCCCCAAACGACGGAAAAGATAGGAATGGATGATGCGCAAGTAAAGTTGGGATAACGAATTGAATCATTGATTGGAAGACGTACTCGATGATATTACGATACTTAGTCTCGAATCGGACGGAAATTACTTAGACTTGGTCGACCCCGCTAAGAAGAAATTATACTGATTTCATGGACAAGAACGTTTGAGTAACCAATCGGATCATCTCGATGACCGAGATAAACGATAGTGAGATGCACACAAGTTCGGTTTTAAAATCGAAGTTAGCAAAACGATCGGCAAATCAAAACTATCACGAGTATCTTGTCCGACTTCGTTAATCGCTAAGCCTGGTTGAAATGTACGTATTTGGGGGACGCCTTGAATATGTGCACAGTTCCCACGCAGCAATATGATGAAGTCGAATACAACTGCAAGTGGGTGTTGAGATGCGCATGAACGACAATTGAATAAGTGCCATCAACTCTAAAATGAATGAAAAGTTACCCAATAAAAATCGACCAAACGTATGCGACACGAAACTTGGAAAGGTACCGAACATGGTTCGATGCCATCGAACGATAGAGCCGTTCGATAGAATTGTCTATGAAACACGATGACACGAGTTAAGGAATGGTAGGATGACCTGCACTCAGAAAGTCTCGAGGACGAGACTTGTTTTGAGTGGTGTATTATGTAATGACCCGCTCCGCCCCAGCGGAACGCCGATTCCAACGGCAAGTGCAACGACTCAAACGAGCCGTCGACCCAAAGAGTTTGCATCGACCTGATGAAGAATCGATGCAAGGCTTACATTGGCCGTCAAGATGAATCCAGACTTAGACTTTCAAAGGCACGCTCGGAGTATCGCTCGGCCGATGCGAACATCGCTAAGGTGGGTGGCTCCGATGAACCCGTCTTTGCTTAGCCTAGACACATAACAATACAGACACTATTGCTAGAATCGCTAGGCGTCAACATCGTGCATGCTAATAAATGAATGACTCAACGTACCTAGCTAAGGGAATAATCCCATCATGTATGCTTGTTTAGAACATGGAAAAGAACTCGGCAAATATAGAAACTCTCGTACCGCGCTCTACGCTCGTGCTAAAGCACAAGCTTACGTTTATGTTCCTTATGCGTTTAACAATGAAACAATGAATGGTTTACAACAATGAAACGGGAAGACTATCAACATAGTCCTTCCGAATAGAGTATAGCAACATTGAAAGATTATGGGACCGATGGGTCGCCAAGGCGACTCCCGCACGGGGAGTTGCATAATGTGTGAATGAATAAACCAACGAATGAAAGATTGAATACGTGAATGAATCAATGAAACGAACGGACAAGTGAAAGAAAGAAAAGAAAGAATGAATGAAAGATAAGAAGGAAAGAATGGTTAGCGACAGGTGTGACGGGCACGTGCAACGGGGCTCGCTACCCGCGCTGTATGGACGCCAACCTGGTCGATAACGCATTAAGGCTAAGGGTTAGCCTACGGCGCAGAGACAACCGTTAAGTTAAAATGACAAATAAAACGAAATGGTCGTGGACACCTCCATCGTATACGGGGGAGAGGCGAAATAAGGGTATTTCCAGCGGCACAGTCAAAGTGTTAAGGACGTGCCGGTCCGGACAAAAATCAAAATTTGGCTTACGTACAGGCCTGAGTGCGGGCTTGGCCACCAGGGGACGTAAGGCTGGGTATTTCAAAAGACTATCAGGGTGTACCAAGCCGCACGCCATGATAGGTGAGAAATTACCAAGGGGGAAGACATGTCCAAATTGGCTTGTGTTGCCAGCGACCGATGCATATAGATTAAGTGGGCTTTGCTGGTGGCAATCCACGTACAAGTCCTTGCATTAAAATCAAAGTAGTCTAAGTTAACTAAATGAAGTACCTTCTAAACAGGTTTGAATATAACACACCAGATAATTGAGAGTACTTCGGCAAATGAGTTAGAAAATACGCCTACGACGTGCTAGGACCCGAGGCAGGGACACGCCCTTGACATTGAAAGTTCACATGAATCACGTCAAGTTATTTTCTATGAATTGTTGACTAACTTGGTTTACTTTGGACAGGGAAGGCCGGACGGTAAGTATGGGTAAGTCGTGCATGTATCTCCATGTAATACATTGAATTTGGCAACACGAGATAGGTTATGAAATATGCATGAAACCGATCCTAAGGCAAAGATTAGAAAGACAATGAATGATAGACGGTGCACGAAAGTAAATAGAATGTGTTTGGTAATGATAGCATTGTGGGCGAGCTAGCCTCCCTACCAGTGTATAACAATGTACTGATAACCCCACAGTCTGCTTGCAGGATGCAGGAGACGTCGTCGGGTGCGGAGCTTCCCTCGAACGTGCTAAGGCGCGGAGCTATCTCTGGAGCCTTGGAGCGTTGCAAGGAGCTGGAGCACCATATACGGGACATAATGTATCGGAACATCGCCATGAATCATTTCATGTTGTAAGCCACTTGGCACGCCTTTTATGTTTCAGAGAGAGAGAGAGAGCTTGAGCGATTTGTAATATCGGCCTAGCGCCGCTTGTAAACTTCTTGAATATCAATAAAGAGTTGAATTTTCTTCAATTTGTGTTCATTTTACTTTCCGCTGTAAATGGGGACACTCTGTGCGACTCTGTGGCCTAGCTCGAATCGACCGTTTCTGGACATAGCCTTGCACGGGCGCAACCTAGGCCCGTGCAGCATCACGCCTTGACGAGGACGATCGCTCCTGCGGGAGTGGGGCGTGACAGATTTGACCAACGAGCATTCGAAGAAATGCTCTCTGAAGGGAGCGCTAGCCCATGGCAGAAGCGAGCCAACACAAAGAGAACCTGCAGGATATCGAAGAGCAAAACTGTTGCCACCGACCAGGTTCTCGAAGAAGCTTCTTCTGCGGCCCAAGACGGTGATCAAGACTCTCCTGCGGCCTTGCTTCCGACCGCAGTGAACCCCACTGTCCCCAAATCCAGCAAAGGAAAATACTACGTTGCTGAGTTTTTAGGGGCACAAGGGAAATCCATGCGGATGATGAAGAGGCCGCATAAGAGAGATGGGCAGATGACTCATGCGGCAGCTAACTCTGGCCGCAGGTAGATGGCCCATGTGGCAGCCAACTCTGGCCGCAGACAGATCGCCCATGCGGCAGCCAACTCTGGCCATAGGTAGATCGCCCATGCGGCAGCCAACTCCGATCGCAGGAAAATGGCCTATGCGGCAGCCAATCCTGGCCATAGGCAGAGTATCTCATGCGGCCCTGTCAGAAGCTCTGTGTTCGACCATCTCTCATGCGGGCTCGACTCTATACGGCCCATTGAGAATGTGGGATATTCTAATCTGGACTCTTCTTATTATGCGCCCTCAAGTGCTAAATTAAAGAAGTCTAGGGCAGTGCGGGCCCAACAGGCCCAGTCAACTGTCCAAGTTGCTGACCGTTAGCGGGCACCGTTAACTGTTATACAGATCCCTAATAGAAAGTTGTACAGAACCACCCACGTCAAGTCCCCCAGGGCTAACAGACAGGGTGGGTCTCAAAAGTCTCCCTCCAACGATCGAGAGGAAGTGCTTTTACTAGCCTCAGATCAGGGAGCAAACATGATACCTACGCACCCGTGTGCTCGGGATACCCGAGTCCCCAAATTGGATGCAAAGGTAGATCAGCCTGCAATCGACTTGTAAGAGGTGATTACTCACAAACGCAAGGAGAAAGAAACAACCTTGGAATGTGATGAGCCCCTCCTGGGACGTCGTTGCACCCAAGTCATCATCAACTGCTGCTGCGACAAGTCCGCAGCACCTGAAGATTCACAGTCCATTTTCCAACGACTACACCAGCCAGCACCTTTTCG
>JANAVB010024603.1:0-101319 GCA_029216955.1 Iris pallida | reverse complement strand
ATATATATATTATATATAGCCTGAATAAAAAAAAAATATAGCCTGAATAATGGTAATGTTCTCCCACCCCATGTCTAGAATCTAGCAAGTCATGTCAAGTCTAGCAAATATCACAAGTGTAAGTACCAATCTATTATCCTATCAGGAAGTCCAAACCACGAATCTCATGTATGACTCTGTATCATGATTCGTGTCAGTATCTTGTGGTCAATCGTGTCAATAAACACGATTCAATGAAACGTGATGCCTTGTGTCGATACTCGACGTCAATTAAAATAACAATGGCACCCGCGTGGTGATACGAATACTAAAGTATCAACCAACCCTTTGTCATGATAAACAAAATTAAGAAAATAAAGGAAAGAAATAATCTGTAGCAATGGCAAGGTTGAGTATGATGGTCCGGCTCCAAGTTCCCCACTACCTCCGTTACGTACGCCTATAATAAATATTGTGCTATTAATACTACAGTAAAAACTTACTTTATATGGACTTACCATATAGACCTCAATAATATATTTATACTAAAACTAATCATATTAACTACTCTATTTAATATAACATAAATAGTATTAAATCTACCTATAAAAGAAATATATTAGTAACACAAAAATATCACTTTTAGTTCTGGAAATATATACATAAATATTCTATAGTAATAATTAATATATTTATATATAGAAAAATATGTACACAAGCCATATATTGATTCTACATTAATATGCATAGACTTGTTCCATGGTTTTGCTCCCGAAACGACAAATTCCTTATAAATATTAATTTTGAAAAAATAATATTAATTATGTAAAAGTAGGTCTTTCTTATCAAAACATGCACAACAATTATTTTGGAGATGTCTTATGAAGTTCCGAAGCATATGGAAATATAGAACTCATAAATTTTGGTGTTTCGATATTACGGCAAAATGTCCAAATTATTAATAAATAGAAAACTGAATCAAAATACTGCAAAAGCATATGCGTTGGAAATCTTAGGAAGTCTAGTTTCTTACCAAAATTATAGGAAAGGTTGAAATGGTCCAGAAGTTGCTGAAAACTAGCTAGCAACAGAACATGTATGTTCTGGACACCTTTTCGTAGAACGGATGCCCTGACTAAACTGTTTGGAACTAAAAATAGACACAAAAATCTTTCTATTAGTTCTAAATTCATGAAATGATGAGATGGAAAATATACAAAACCCTAGATACAAAATAAAATACCTGCAGCTGGAACGAATTCAGACTTCGATCCCGAACTTCGGCTGACCTATAGGGCTATTTTGGTGTACTAGAAAGGATTGTCAACATATGGAGGGTTGATAGGATTGTAGAGGGTCATGTTAGCTTCGTAACAAATATTCGTAGAGCATCATGGAAGGTCAGAAAAGGGGTCAAAATTGTCGTTACGTCACAAGATATTGTCGGCTAAATAGGCGGGAAGGGAATTTCAAGATTGCTTCTGTATGCTCACGGTTTCTTTTTTTTTTTTTTGGGGGGGGGGGGGGGGGGGGGGAGTAGATGGTAGCCAAAATAGGGAAAAATATGTAAATAATTGAGGGTTATTTGTATGGTTCGTATGGCGCTTGTTTGGATTTACTTGATTGAGGTTTGGGCCTCCAATCTCCAACTATGGCAAGCTAGGTCTAGTGGATTTCTTTATTTTGATGGGTTGATTGGTTGAGTCAAAGATGCAAGGGCTTATTGCATGTGGCTGCTATTAAATGCCTAAAAATTAATTAAATATGTCTCTAATTGATTTTTGCAACCCTAGGTACGCTCTGCTAAGTTGGATTGACTAGGTTATGGTCCAAACAATTATTCGAATTAATTTGATCACCAAAAAGGCTACAAATGGGTCTCATGTGCCATTTAAAAATAAGTGGCACGTGGGAACTCAATTATGTGGCACACCATTGGCATGTGCGTAACAGCCACAAAATAAATCAAAACTATATATTGGATCGATTAGGTTGGATTGAAGTCGAGTCCCAAAATAAAATTGGAAGTTTGGTCAAGAATTACGGTACGTATGAAATTGGCGTAAGTTGACCAGAAAGTTGTGCGATGTCAAAAGAATGTAAGAAAATATTTTTGAGTGGGACATGATATATCAAATTAAAGATAAAATTGTTTATTACAAAACTCATGAAAGACATTTCGAAAGATTGGCATTTCTTGTGCTCCAAACATCAAAGCTACGGAAAAGTACATCTATAGTCATAATTAAAAATAAAATATGATTTAATAAATAAATAATTATATAAAAATAAATATGAAAGATTCCAAAGAAAATCAGGGTGCTTATATAGGCGGCTTGGCTAAGCGAGGTGGAAAAGGATTGGATGGTGGCTGCTCACGGTTCGGGTCGGCGACCGGCACTCGCATGTCAATTCTCACATCTTCGGCAAAGTCTCCATCATTAGCTCTGGTTAGTAGGGCTTCAACACGATGGTGTCGCTCTGCTTTATCGACTCGGTAGGCAGAAGGTGGTGTTTATATATATAGAAAGAGAGGGGTTAGCAGTGGGAAATTGTTGAAAGAGATTCTAGTACTTTGGTTTTCATATATTTAGAGAGGAGTTGCTATGGAAAATTGGCATGGATGAGCTGTGAATATGGTGGGGAAGAGAAGGATTGATTACAAATTCATTAGGGGTTGGTTATTTGGATAACTCAGAATTAAGATTATATAGGCTAAGTTGATTATGGATTTTGTATACTCCTTTCCAAATTTGGTTTATGCTTAAATCTACGAATTTATTATGAATGGAATATTTTAGCAACCAATTTCGTTACTTAAATATATTATATCATATCTTTAATTTTAAATATATTTGTTAAAACTATATATATAAGGAATATCTTATTATTTACTTTATATTTGAATATCTCTACTCTCATTTACATATTTTGCCTAATCTAAAATTTATTTTTATTAATTTGTCTTTATCTATTTATTTGAATATTTGTTTTCTATTACTTTAAATTTAAACTCTCATGATTGAATATATATTATATATATTACTTACTTAATTATTTATTTTTTATATTCTCATATATATATATATATATATATATATATATATATATATATATATATATTTATATATATATATAATATATATATATATATATATATATATATATATATATATATATATATCAAATATATATATATATATATATATATATATCAAATATATATATATATATATATATTTTTGATATATATATATATATATATATATATATATATATATATATATATATATATATATATATATATATATATATTGAATTCCTTGTGCATCTTGGGTTGCGGTGGTATACTCTTTTGTTTTATTTTGATTGTATATCGATTTTGTCATCGGGCACGGATTTTGCCATAGAAGATGTACCATTTTGGGATTCTTGTTTTACTAAAAAATTATATTTCATATATATATATATATATATATATATATATATATATATATATATATATATATATATATGTGTGTGTGTGTGTGTGTGTGTGTGTGTGTGTGTGTGTGTGTGTGTGTGTGAGCCCCCTATTTTTTGAAATTTATTTTTAATTATTTTTATTTATTTAATATGGTTATTTTAATATTAAACTATATTTTAAGTCAGTAATGACTATAGTAGTACTTTACAGTATTTTTAACTTTTGAAGCACAACAAATATCGATTTCTCATATCTATTTTCATATTTGAATTCTAGACACGTCCACCTTCATTTTGAATTCGCACAACTTTGGGTCAACTTAGGCTATTTTGACCGTTTACAGTAATTCTAGACCTAACTTCCAACTTGAGTTCGGGACTCAACATAGATCAGAACCATTTGATCCAATATTTGATTTTGACCCGTTTTGAGCCTACTATGCCATGCTATTAGTTTTCCACTTAATTGAGTTATTATGTCTATTTTTTCAAATGACACACAAGTCAAAACTATAGACATATTGGACTCAAATCGATCACAAAAATTCTACCAGGCCAAAACTAGTCCAACTAGGGACCCATGGAGCCTATTCTTGAATACCTATCCTATTAGACATATCTTAAATTAATTTATATTAATTAATGTACAGCCGCATTAATTCAAATTTAATTTAAACCAACTCCAAATAACTTTCCTATTTTGAACCAGATTTAAATCCTTGGAGATAGAATTTGTATATCTTTTAGAATAGACAATCAAATCCCACCAAACTAAATCCTACTCCACCCCAACTGCTTTCCCCTTATGTAAACCTCTCCAACCTAGGATTTTTGAACACTTTATATATATATTTTCCTATTAAAACCCAGCACCCCTCCAATTTCTTCTCTATTTTTGCAGTTTTCTTTCCACCTGGCAGAAACTCATCACCCCGACTTCTTCCAACCCTCATACCACCTTCATGTCAACCCTAGGATACTCCAATAACACATACCTTTTCGAGGAGTCTCAGCCCCTAATTTGTTCGATACGAATCATGGAAGGCACCTGAAGTCGAACGAACTTGTGCTGAATTCATCACAGCAAGTTAGTTGACTTCTAGACTAGGTTTCATCTACAAAACTTTTTCTCATCAAATTCATCTCAAACCAAAACTATAAGTTAATTCTATGTGTCAGATTTAATCTTTGATTGCTGGATCACACAGTCCCAAGCGGTTTTGTCCGTGACATCGATTCTATGACAAGGTATCTAAAGCCGATGAGTCCTATTACGAGCAGTTTTTTGCCTACCTAAGTTCAGTTTTGATTCTTCTAATGTTTTTATTCAGGAACTGGACATTGAAAAATTTCCAACACATATCTATTTGTTAGGTTTTGAGTTCGATTGCTATTTTTAAAAATTTGTGACATTTGTCGTAACACCAAACTCCAAAAAAATCCTATGTTCTTTATGTCCAAAAGTTTTAATACTTCATAAAACTCTATTAAACTATTTGATGTGCAAGGTTTAATGTTAAAACCACTAGATTTGCACTCTCCTTACCATCCTTGATTCAAATTTTGAACTCTATTAAACTATTTGATGTGCAAGGTTTCAATACTTCATAAAACTCTATTAAACTATTTGTTTCAAGTTTTGAACTCTCGTTACCATCCTTGATTTGTATTCTGCTTGAACTCTTTCTACCGTAAATTCTTATTTTTTTGTGCCTAGTGACAGTTAGGAAGATGACTACACTATTATATGCTCATAGATCAAACCCATGGTTAGGAAGATTTCATTGACAATTAATATGCATTGAGGTTCTATTCGAGTTATAAAGTATTTACTTTCCTAGAAATATGATCGTAAATAATAGTTAATTCCAAGTTGGGTAGTAGCATATTACCGCCTTCAAAGGATAGTTGAAATGTTATTTTGATATTACAAGGTGGTATACACAAGAGGATAGCTAGATCGAGAAAATAAATTTATTTGATTGAGTTTTTATTTTGAAGGTCTTTGAAAACATTTATGATTTATTGAGTTATAGCTATGCATCTTTGGAGGGATATAAATTTGAATTAAAAAGGATATAAATTTTTTTAAATGTTGAAAATGATTTATGATTGACCAAACTTTGAGGACGAATGATAAATTTTGGTAAAATATTTTTTAATTAAATTGTGATTTATAAAGTTATTTAGATTTCGAGTTTAAAGCCTTGATTATGGATATTTAAATTTGGCAAAAAAAGAAAAGAAAAAAAGGGAAAATCTTAAGGTTTAAATTGAGTCGTACAATTTTCGATTTATAAGATGGCTAATTTTGATTTTTAAGTTTGAGGGGATTTGGGAGATATGAAATCAAGTTTGAGGAAAATTTTCAAATTTTAAATTGTGTCCTATGATTGATGATTTATAAATCTATTTAGATTTTGAGTTTAAAAGTTGTGATTTTGGATAGCAAAAATTTTGGTAAAAGAATATTTTATGGTTCATGAAATCTTGAGTTTAAAGGTTGGATTGATAATATAATGAAAAGTTAGTAGTGATATGATAACCTCGAGATTGATTTAAGGAAATTAAGTTTTTTTTTAGTCGTGATTAAGCTGAATGGCTTAGAAAGGATACAAATTATGGTAGATTATTTTTGAGAATTATATTGAGAAAACTTTTGAGGGATTCGAACTAATATATTCATATATTGTATTGAGAGGCAACCAAGATGGATAGTAATTGCCATACTACTAATCACCATGATAGTTGTACACAAGTATAGTTAGTCATATACTAAACCACGTGATCATATCTCAACATTGACTCACTCGACCTTCCCTCAAATCTAGATCTTTTATCGTGACCACCTAATTGTTTGAAACTTAGAAATGATTACAATCGTTCCCTAGACCATGTTCCATATAAGAGACTGTCTTCTCTCTAGAAACCGTGTCCCTAACTTATCATACTTTGACCTACTAGATTTCTTAACTATCTTTATTTTATGCTTTAGCTGGATCCCTTTTATTGGTGCGTAAATATCACCTTATGAACTCCCACTTTCTATTCTAGACCTATTGGTGTTCCATATCATGACTTTGATATTTGGAGCACAACAGTAGACTTTTTCTTCCAACAAATCCCATATACAAGACCTAGACGAGCCCACCTTCATGTTGGTATATCACGTGCGACTAAAACACATCTCCTTGTACTCTATTTTCTTGATATGACTTTTGGTCAAAAAGACTAAACTGTAACCTTTACCATGATGTCGACTCATGACCACAAATAGGGATCCAACCAAGACTCAAGACCTTCAACTAAATAAATGATTGTGATCAACTTAATTCCTTAAGTGCTTAGCTTGTGCTCTATGTTGATTGCTAACTCGTGCCTTTTATTTTCGTGCCTTGTCTTATTTGCTTAGACCAAATTTTTATTTTCGTAAAATAATCCATATTTATTATCCAAACCCTTATCATGACCGTTGAACCTAACTATATTCTCCTCCCGATTGTTTTTCTTCTCTCTTCAAGGATCTTATTTTTACTACACTGTTATTCACGCAAACCTTATTTCTTATATGTGAAGATGGAAAGTTTATCATGACACCCTTCGATTAAAGAATGAGTTAGAATCAGAAGGCCATAAAGGAGATTAGTATAGAAAAATAAAATGAGTGTATAATTTAGAGAAATGAGTTGAAAAGTGGTGTTAGATGGAATTAAGGGAGGTGACATTTGGTTTTATGTTCATATGAAATTATGCTTGAGATTGACAAAAAGGTTATGATTAATCAAACTTGGTAGAGAGGAATTGTATGTTTAGTGCTTAAGGAATGTGGTTAGATTATAAATAAATGTGAATGTCCTACTAGGAAGAACTTGATTTGGCCATCGACTGAATGGATTGAAGGTTATTAAATTTAAATTTTTGAGGAGATTATAGCTTGAGAAAATATAGACCTATATAAAAATATTGGAGAAGAAGAAATCAAAAGTTTCGGACCTATTTCTATCATGGGATATAGGGCTTAAAAATTTGTCTATTATAAAGGTCATATTAAGGTAATGTGGAAGGAAATTTTAATGTAAATTCTTAAAAGAAAAATTTTGCATAGGAAAAATTTGGTTGAGGGAAAAATATGTAGGAAGAAGAATATTAGAGACTATTTTAGACTTAGCAAAATTTAAGATTTTGGACGAAAATTCATATTGAAGTAACCTTGGTTTATCTTCAACTAAATTGATTAAAGGTTGACTAGATTATTTTGGAAAATTTTGAAAGACGAGAGATTGGGTTGAGAAAAATAATTGCTAGAGATTGATTGAATCAAAATTTTTAAATTAAAAGCGAGCATTAGGAGATATCGAAGGCATATATTGGTCGATATCTAAATTTTGTTCATAAACCGCAAACTTAGGAATGTATGTTTTGCGATGTCCGGTGGAATATCAATTGAGAGAAGAAATATTTTTGAAGATTATTGATAATAGGATGATGACGAATTCAAAAATTTAACGGAATTGAAAAACACAAGTGACTTGAAGCTAACGCGCTCATAATCGAGGTTTGAGATAAGGAAGTTATTGCCTATTGACAAGATTGCAAGTCTATAGGATAATGGTAGCGTATTTGATTTAAACACACAGGGGTTGTCATGCATTAACCATCTTCGAGTTGTTGATTTCTCGACTAGAATTATCTAAAACTCCCATTCCCCATCTTGTGCCTTGAACTTCTCGCCCGAGGATTTAAGTCACGATTCTTATCGACTAAACTCTTTCCATTCCCTTCGACCCTACCTACCCTAACTACTCCTAAATTTTGAGGACAAAATTCTTTTAAGTTGGGTAGGATGTAAACCCCCCTATATTTCTACTACGATTTCTTTTAAAATATTTTTGTATTTATTTTGTACTTCGTATCTGCACGTCGCATACGAGTTCGCATTGTTGTATTTGCGTAGCGTGTGCGAATTATGTTTTGTATTTGCTCGTCGAGTGCGAATATGTACGGGGTACATATATTTGGAATTTATTTTTTATAGAAATATAGCTTTCAATAATATATGATAAATAATATATTTTGCTTGAAATTGTAAAAGGGCGCTGTTTGCAAAAACAAAAGTCTTTATTTCACAAACTTTGTAAGAAGATTACAATTGAATTCTGGAAAAGTACAACTATAGGAATCTGATCTGAAGACGATCGCTTTATCCCTTGGACGATGTGAACTTTAAAGGCGATAGCCTCTGAAGAATGCAGCAGCACTTGGACAAGAACTCCTGATCTCTGATGATAATATAATCTGATCTCCTTAATGAAGGAATTGAAACTCTATTTATAGAGTTCTAGAAATAACTATTTTGTAGTTATTCTGGATTGCGCATGATGAACTGCGCTGTTGACAGACTGCACAGACTGCAAACTGTGCTGGCCTATTGGGCAGTTGCTCGATCGTGGGCTAACTGTATTCAGACGCGTGGCATTGTTTGATTGAAATGCGCTTGGTCGTATACAGACGGTTGCCACGTGGCGAGCAATTGATGGCATGTAAGCCACGTAATAAATGTCAGTTATTTGATGAATCGCGCTAACCGAATAGCGCTAGCTTCAGACTGCGCTTCCTTCTAGTTAATGGATAGCGCTGGGATTCGGACTTGGTCAAACTGCGTTGAGGTTGGACTGGCAAACTGCGCTGAGGTTGTACAGCTGTTCTCGAGCGCTGTGCTGCACAAGAAATGAACGGACTCCTCGTTTTTTGGGCTGTCAGGCTGTCAGAAGATATGATCTTTGTCAGGTAATGATGGCGTTGCCACGTCAGCGTAGCGCGCTCAGGTGGTAGTGCAGTTCAGCTCGCGCGTTCGATTTGTAGCGCAATCTGTTTCCTGCGCAGTTCATTTGAAGGGTGCGCAGTTGAGAATTCTCTGCCTATTTGATTGATGCAACTTGATTTTTAGGACATACAAGACCCCCTTCAAAGTTTTCGAAATTTGAAAATATTCAAAGTTTCGAAATACTATGAATTTCAAATTTAAAATCAAGTTGCGCTGTGGTTGCACGTTTGGAGGAATTAGCTCCGACTTTCTCGGCGCAATCGGAGGTGGCTGTTATACTTCTGAAAAACTATAAATAGTTTCATTTCTCATTCTTTCAACTTTTACTTGCTTTCGAATTCTCAAGAGACAGAAGCTCCACCCCTACTCCGACTTCTTCTTCTTCATCTCATCGACGACAGCAATGGCATCCAAGCGATCGGCCACCGAGAAGGGAAAGGCCCCCGCCGAACCTTCGACTCGTGTTGCGCCACGAGTATCTCGTCATGAGACGGGTCATCCTGCGCTTCAAGGTGAATGACGAACCATGATCGAAACCCTTTTTAGGGTTTTTGATGTTTTCAGACCTTCATACCTCTCTCTTTTTAGAGATTGATGGTATTTACGCCACCCTGTT
Source organism: Iris pallida (assembly GCA_029216955.1). Taxonomy (NCBI): domain Eukaryota; kingdom Viridiplantae; phylum Streptophyta; class Magnoliopsida; order Asparagales; family Iridaceae; genus Iris; species Iris pallida. Next base: position 91,435 of record JANAVB010024603.1, on the reverse strand, counting down.
TAGGGTTTTGGCTGCATATACAATAGTTTTCATTTTTATGAAAACTGTACTCTTGCGCAATCGGTTGGAAAGCCCTGACAAAATGTTCGGCACAATCCATCGATTTGCGCAAGTCGGTTGTGCTAGCGCAAACTGATGTCTTGCGCAAGTATGTTAGCGCAACCTGACGTCTTACGCACGTTGGCTGTGCTGGCGCAATCTGATAGCTTGTTTCACATAGCACAAATTGATGAACTTTTGAAGAAATTTTTTATTTTGCATATACTGATCTTTGTCTTCTTTATTGATGCAGTTAACCTCAGGGAAGATCCCAACTATGAGGTTCTTGCAGGATCCCTCTCTGAACCTGAATACAAGAAAGATCTCTCGTATGTGTCATTTCCTCAATACGCCTTACCGTCATCTCGGCAAGCCGTCTTGATTGCGCAAGACAATAAAACGTTGCTGTGTCTGATGAATGGGCAACCTCTTCAAACTGCGGACACAGTCACCCATAAGAAACCTTTGTTCTTGTTTGGTGAGGCTCTTGACAAGAATTCTCAGCCAAGACCTCGCATGGATCAGAGAATTTTCCCGAGGGGTGAGAAGACGATACTTCTGCCGGAGATCTCCAGATGCCTTCCTCTGTTCCGATATGCTTTTGCGAGCTATCCCAGAAGAATGGAATGGAACATAACTCCGCTTCAGCAAGCCCGAGCGAGAAATATCTGTGTTAAGAAGGGACCAGACCATAAAGATATGTTCTACAGTTCCTCTGAGCGTCATAGCTCCTTACTCAGAGGATTAAAACCCGGTTGTATCCCGCCAGAAGATTCCTACTTCCAGTGAGAACTCTAATATTCGTAAATGAGTTTGCGAAGGTGGAAGGGAGGTATCCGGACCAAGATCTGCGGCTGACAGATCTTGTGAACCCGGATAATAAGAGGTGGATCTGTGTGGCCAATTGGATATTGGTCCAATTCGAAGCTCGGCTCAAGGAGATTGATCTATACCAAGCAGTGTATGCCACTGTTTACGGCTTCCCTCCCAATCCTCATCTATTTCTCGCGTTGGCGGAGAGATACAATTATAGGACTGGGACTTTCATGACGCCACGCGGAGAGATTGGATTAGCCTTGCACGAGATGAAGTACATCTCCAATCTGCCAATGGGGGATATCCCCTATGAAGAGTTTGTCCCGACCAATGATGAGTTGGACAGACTACGCCAAGAGAATGCTGACATGGTGGCTGTTTTTGAAGAGTTACAATGTCACTACAAGATCTGTTCTTTATACTACAAGAGTGGCACAGCCGGCACCTGCTACTCTACCAAATGGTTGTCGTATCTTTTTCTCAACCATATTATTGAGAAGAAGACCAAAGAGCATAAAAACTGCAATTCCAACTTCTTCAGACCACTTAGCAATAGTGAACTGATAGAGCTGATGGGGACGCATGGTGATATGGATATCAAGATTGAGGATGATCTTTAATATCCTCCTTTTAAGAAAGACGACATCATTGAAAGCTACATGAGGATGGGCTACAGGCCCATGTCGAAGGAAGCCCAGCTGGCAGATTTCCTCACTTACTGGCTTCGACGATATGTCGTTCCTGGGGCCAGTACAGTTGACCGCGTCCATCGCGGTATACTATTTGTTGCTGTCCGTCTGGTTTTCGGCTACCGGATGGATCTGCTGTCAGCAATGACATGCAGGGTGAACGCCGGCCTCCGCCTCTTCGTTGATTCGATGATTCGAGGAAAATGTGAGAAAGGAAGTTTTCTTCGGCTGGAACTGCCGTACACATATCTGTTTGGATGGCTGCTTTTACACCATCCTTCTTTGATGAATCCTAACATGGGGGTAGTGGGCGGTAGCTTTTTTAGAAGATTTTATGGATGTAAGTAGATCTACACCACTTTGAGAGACTGCCGACGAACTCTGAATCTCGGCAAGGAATGGAACTTCTATTGTGTTCCCCCTCCAGTTGGTTATGAGTATATGTCAACAAACCTCGTCGACTCTATGAGGATGCAGCCGTTGGGCCATACAGCTTTCGATTGGCTGAGGACAATTCGGCCATCACACTTGGTGTACCGGTTCGAAGATGAATGTTATCTCGAGCCTTATCTCCCCAGCCGTTTTGCACGCCAATTCGGTTATGACCAATTTCATGTAGGTAATGCTATAACATGCCTACAGGGAAAAGGTTTTTAATTGATGGAGCCCGAGCTTGGGCATATTACAATGCCCGTGACACAATGACGACATTCTCGATGCCGACAAGAAACGATCGTGGCCCTCGCATGCTGTATACTTATTCGATCTTTTACACATCAGCAAATACTTTTACTGAGAACTTCAATCTAGCAGACAGCTTTGCGACGACAACTCGATTTAAAAAAGGAGCACATGTTATGGTGCTTCCTGGTAATGATGAAGAGCACGAGCCAGCTGATGCGCCTCTAGAAGCTTCGAGGGAAGCCAACTTCCCCGAAGAAGTCTACGAACCGCTGTGTGTCTCTCTGAAAGTTGTAAGATCTCCGATCAAGGAGAAGAAGAGGAAGGCAGAAGAAACATCTTCTCCTGTCTTAAAGAAGAAGACCGCCGTGGACTCTTCAGAAAGAGTCACTACTCGCTCGCAGTCTCGGCAACAGGCCGAGTCGGTTCATAGAGAAGAGGCAACAACCCCTACTTCCATCCAAAGAAAAACACACGTAGCAGACGTAGAGATTCCGAAAGAACCTCTACGCAGGACAAAATTAGCTTTCAGAAAGAAAGTAACCACTCCCCTAAGATCTGTCCATACATCGGTGCTGATAAGTGCTGTTGCCGGGGTTATGATGCTTTCTCCTACACCTGCTCCTGAGCCCAGGCAGGAAGCTTTCAGTACAGAGAAAGGAGACCAGGTTGCAGAGACAAGAGAGGAGACCGCAGAGATAAAGGATGGGGCTGCAGAAGCAAGAGAAGCAACTACAACTCCAACCCCAATCAATGAGTCAGAATTATCTGTCGAAGTAGTACAATCTCCTACGCTTGCAATGGAAACTGCCCCTCTTCCAGCTACACCAAGATTGCGTCGGGCCGAAGAAGATCGACTGATGATCGAGGCCCTGGAAGACTGTGACTTCGGCTTCAATGATGATATAGATCCAGTCGACGCAAGTGATAGCGAGAAAGCACGAGAAGAGGGTGCAGATGATGAAGAAACATCTACAGAGGATGACAATCTGAATCTGGAAGAGGATGCCGATGCCCATGCATCTCAAGAGAAGAACGCTGTTAATGACGTAGCACCGGAGGAAACTACTATCACCAATCAAAGAGGTTTTGACTGATATTGATAATCTTCTTTTATAGATCATTAAATGACTGACATCTTAACTTTCATTCATGCAGAAATTCAACCTTCTCCAATTCCTCCGGTATGCACTGATATAGTGCAGGCAAAGGCGATAGCCAGCAGCAGCCGTCATTTATCAGGCGACTCTGAAGCGGGAAGCAGTCAGACAGTGTTGTCTGAAGCTACTTCTGCGAGGTTGCAGCCTATTTCAACAGATGACAATCTTGTCATTAAACCCAGCATTGGTAAGCTTGCCTTCATTTTGGTCCCTTTTAACAGTTCTCAGTGACAACAAACTAATGACATTTATTTGATACCGCAGAAGAACATCTTGGAGGAGCAACTAGCTCCACTATGGCCCCCCTATCCAAAGAGACTGTAGCCCATGTTCAAGATGCCGAACTTCCGCCCTCACAGGCATCTGCCGCTGCAACTTCTATAGGAATAGCTGCTACACCCAGTGCAGCGGCTACCAACAGATTTATAGTTGGTTCCTTCACCAACCTCTCCTTCACTTCATTAGGACCTTTAGTAGAAAGGGTAATGGAGAAAGAGAATGTTGGTTTCATCACTGTCCGAAGTCCAACTACTTATCTGATCGGCGCTATCCGAAGTCAGGGTGATGAAGCTCAAGCTGCCTATCTTGAACATATACTGGATGAGCTGGAGGAATCAATTAAGATTTACAAAGATCTTAATCGGGGAGAGGTAGCGCCCCTGGTGAATACTGAGTTTGAAAGGATGACTCGAGAAGCTGAAGTCACGAAAGCTGATTTCAAGATTTTCTTGGACACTTTCGCTACAAAGTCTTCAGAGTATGATTCCCAGATGGAGATATTAGCGTCTGCTGCTGGGGAGAAAGAAAAGAAGGTTGCTGAACTGAATACAGAGTTTGCCCGACTTCAAGAAGAGTTGAGAATCGTTCAACTTGCTCTTGAGGAAGAGACTACACAGCATCAAGCTACAGTTCAGCAACTAGACATTCTGACCCATGAAAAGAATGCGTTTGTCAAGTCTCATCAAGATGAAATCGCTCGCCGACTAGTGACCTTGCCGATATTTGATGATAAATCTGGAATGGAGGAAGCTAGAAAGCGGGTGCTGGATTCTCGTGAAGAACGACTTCAAACTTTGAAGCAGCAGATAGCTAGTCTGATGACCCCACCGATTGAGTAAAAGAAAATCTTTTGTACTTTCTCCTTTGTGATATGCATTTTTGTAATGCCTTTTATTTTGATCAATGAAAATATATTATTTTGTGGCTATATTATTTATTGCATATCCCATTACGGATACAAATAATAGTGATAGAAAATATATCCAGAGGTTCAGGACATGATATATTTCTTGATTTAGAAAATAATTATATTCATTATATCTGCTCAGAGGTAATGTGGACATGGAAGAATATAATTTTCTTTTTTTGAATATCAATATTTCAGTAGACAACTTAATTAGAGGTAATAAAGGCATGACAAGTTGTTTGATATGGTTGAACGGATGAGTCGTCAGGATGTATGAACAAAATGAATCGTCAGGATGAACGGATGAACCGTCGTATGAATAGAATGAACGGGTGAACCGTCAGATGAATGGAATAAACGGATGAACCGTCGAATGAATGAAATGAACGGATGAACCGTCAAATGAATCGGATGAACGGATGAATCGTCGGATGAATGAAATGAACGGATGAACCGTCGGAATGAACGGATGAACCGTCAGATGAATGGAACGAACGGATGAACCGTCGGAATGAACGGATAAACCGTCAGATGAATGGAATGAACGGATGAACCGTCGGAATGAACGGATGAACCGTCAGATGAATGGAATGAACGGGTGAACCGTCGGATGAATGAAAGAATGTTGTGAAGAACGCGTTGCTTTGATTCGCGTAATCAACTGTTTCAAGAATCTTTGCCTATAAATAGAACAAAAATTTATATTGAATGATCAATTTCACTTTTAACACAAAATGTCATCTGAAAATGCATCCAAGAAGGCTGAAATTGTCCCCAAGGTCGAAGAAGTTGTTGCGAAACGTCCAGTCGAACTAATCCAGCCAAAGCAGACAGAGGCGAGCGAAGGTTCGTCTGCACCCAAGCCACCACGGGATATCTTGGACTTCCTAGTCGAGCCAGGGAAGACTGAAGAAGAAGAGGCCATGAGGATGGCCGCTTGCGTATTCCTGGTGAAATCGAGCAAGGATATCCTCGGCTCTTTTGCCGACTATGTTTTTGAAAAGGACGGTAGTGGCTCTCGTCCTGTCTTTAAGAAGGATAATAGTGATTCTCGTCCTTGATATCATGTAACATCGTTTATGATGAAATAAAATCAAACTTTATTTATGAACTGTCTGATCATATTTACAAGAAATCCTTTTTATATTCATACATAATATTTTTTAAGGAACTTGCCATTGATGGGCATCATTGCAACTCGACCATGTAGGTCTGTGAGTTGATAAGCTCCATTTGAGAAGACTTTACTCACGATATAAGGCCCTTCCCATTTTGCATCGAACTTGCCTTTGTTCATGTGAGTCATAGTCATGGGACGTCTGACTGTAAGAACGAGTTCTCCTTTCTGAAAAGCTCTGACTTTAACTTTGCGGTTGAAAGTCTTCGAGATACGGGCTTGATAAAACTCTATGTGTTGTTGAGCCACTAGTCACTTCTCGTCGAGCGCCTCCAGTTCTTGAAGTCGAAGAAGATCATTGTTCTCTATCGTCAACTCATTGGCGATAGCAATCCTTAGAGATGTAATTTGAAGTTCCAGGGGTAGAACTGCTTCCCAATCGTATACCAGAGAGAAAGGTGTACAGCTTGTGGGGTTGCGGACCGTAGTGCGGTAGGCCCATAGACATTCTCCAAGCTTTTCACTCCAATTTCGTTTGTTAGTAGACACAAACTTCTTAAGGAGCTTGATAATAGTCTTGTTGAAGGCTTCAGCCAAGCCATTAGCAGCAGGGTTGTAAGCCGTAAAGGCGACATTGTCAATCCGATGATCATCACAGAACCTAGTGAACTTTTGACTGATGAACTGAGGTCCGTTGTCATGAATAATTCGTCGAGGTACACCAAACCTATAGATAACATGATGTATGATGAAGTTGATGATGCTGCAGGTTTTGACTTCAGCCAAAGGTATAGCTTCGGCCCACTTGGAGAAATAATCCGTTATGGCTAGTATAAACCAATGTCCTTTAGAAGAAGGAGGATTGATAGGACCTATAATATCCATGCCCCAAGCTTCAAAAGGCCAAGAAGCAGCAGTCGGATGAAAAAATTTCGACGGTTGATGGATGAAATCTGTATGGATTTGACAGGCTCGACATTTTCTTGCATATTCGATAGCATCAGATACCATAAAGGGCCAATAATAGCCCATTCGTCGGATACGATCTTGCAGCTTAGGGCCTGGCTGATGTACTCCACACACACCATCATGAGCTTCGTGCAATACCTGCTTTGCTTCATCGCCAGCAAGACAACGCAAGAGTAAATCGTCGTAGGTCCGTCGATAAAGAGTCTTAGTGGTCTAGTTGTAGTAGAATCGAAGAGATCGTCGACGAATACTCGTGGCCTCTTTAGGATCTTCAGGGAGTATATCATGAACTACAAAGTCGATGAAAGGAGCTCTCCAATCTTCAATGATAACATTGATTTCAGCGAAGTTACTGAACTCGATGTTATGATTGTTTACCACACAGAACAACTCTCTGTTGGAAACAACAACCACTTGTTGTCTTTTGACGAGAATTGCTAAGACTGCCGCGAGATTAGCTAAAGCATCTGCCTCAGTGTTACAAGCTCGTCGAACATATTCAATGAAAAAAGCCTTGAATGACGTAGCCATGTAAATCGCAGCTTCATGATAGGGTACTAGATCTTGATGGTGAACTTCGTATGTTCCTCTAACCTGATTGACAACCAGTTTAGAATCTCCATAGACTTCAAGATATTCGACCTCCAACTGTTTAGCTAACTGGAGTCCAATAAGCAAGGCATTGTATTCAGCTACATTGTTAGAGCATGGCTGATCTAAGGAATAGGCTCTTTGGATAGCTAATCCTTCTGGAGAGACCAGTACAATCCCAACTCGTGCGACAATGGTCTCTTTTGGCCCGATCTGGGATGCTCTGTCGAAGAACAGACGCCAGATAGGAAATTCTTCAGAGATCATGTTTGATTCCAATGTCTCATCTGGAATTTCATCATAAAGCTTAGATGTTTCTGGAACAGGATGAGCTGCTAAAAAGTCAGCCAATACTTGACCTTTAACGAACTTTTGCGAAACATAAACCATATCATATTGGGCTAGCAAAATAGCCCATGTAGCCAGTCGAGAATTGAGTGTGCTAGGCTTCTTCATCAGTACCCGAAGAGGATTAACTCGGAAAATGACGTGAATGGTTTGGCCGATGATATAATGCTGAGTCTTTTGAACAGCGAACATAAGGGCTAAGCATTCTTTCTCAACCGGACTATAACGGTGTTCAGCACCAACCATAGTATGACTAAGATAGTAGATGGCTTGTTCATGGCCTTCTTTGTTCTTCTGAGCAAGTAAAGCACCCAATGAATGATCCATAGTACGGACATACATTAAGAATGGTATGCCTGAAATTGGTGGCACCAAGACTGGTAGGTTCATGAGATATTGCTTTATATCATCAAATGCTCGTTGACATTCTTCAGTCCAAATAAAAGATACACCCTTCTTCATTAACTGGGTAAATGGTCTACAGCGTCCAGACAGATTTGAAATGAATCTCCTGATGTATGCAAGTCGACCTTGGAATCCTCGTAGCTCTTTTAAATTGCGTGGAGGACGCATCTCTTGAATGGCTTTGATCTTCTCGGGATCCACGTGTATACCCTTAGAGGTAATGACGAAGCCGAGAAATTTACCACTAGAGACACCCAAGAATGACTTGGTGGGATTCATTTTAAGTTGATATTGGCGCATTAGATTGAAGATAGTTCTTAAATCTTAGATGTGATCTTCTTTTAAACGACTCTTGACAGCAATATCGTCAACATAGCATTCGACAGTCTTGCACAGATGATCTCGAAAGATGGTACTCATAGTTCGTTGGTAAGTGGCACTAGCATTCTTGAGACTAAATGGCATCACTGTATAGCAGTAGAGTCCGCGAGGAGTACAGAAAGAAGTGTGTTTTTCATCTTCAGGATTCATCCGAATCTGATTTTATCCGGAGAATCCATCCATGAAGGATATCCTTTCGAACCCACAAGTGTTGTCAATCATGACGTCTGTAATAGGGAGAGAAAACTCATCTTTTGGACAAGCTTCATTAAGATCCCGAAAGTTGATGCAAACTCGAACTTTGCCAGTTTTTTTCAAGACTGGAACAACGTTGGCTACCCAATCAGGATGTTATTTTTCTCGAATAAAGCCACAAGCTATGAGCTTTTTGACTTCATCATCAATTGTGTCCATCATTTCTGGCTTGAACCGCCTCTACTGCTGTTTAACTGGCTTTGCATTAGGCAAAATATTCAGTTTATGAGTGGCAATTTTGGGATCTAAACCTGGCATGTCTTTATAACTCCAAGCGAAGACATCAATGTATTCTCGAATAAGAAAAATTAATTCTTGCCTATCCGCCTCTGGGAGGTTCTTGCTGATGAATATCGGACGAGGTAACCCGTCTTCTCCCACGTCAATTTGAACCAATTGATCTTCGGTATGAGGTTCCCGTTGTTCGAATCGGAGTTCCCATTGGGTATCCATTCGTCGAACCCAAGGATCCGTTTTGGGATTTTCTTCGATATCTTCGTCATAACCTTCTGGAAGTTCAGCGGAGACCATGTTAGAAGATACAATCAATCGATGAACTTGGCCGATACTGGTGTCAGAATCCCAAGATCTGGAATCAGAAGAGTTAGAGCGCTCCTCACTATCAGACTCGGAGGCTGCTGGAGATAAAACCGGAGGTAAAGTATATCCGAGACCTCTTTTCGTCCTACTGTAATACATCTCTGACTTTCCTTTCGGAACAACCGTACAGATAGGAGTTCGTCTACCCTTGCCGTAATTGAGGCCGTTCTTGAAGTCATAACCCATCTTTCGGATGATATCTTTTGATTGTTGACTATAACGACGAAGTTGGAGACGTCCTATATCATTAATTTTGCTGTCATCCGTATAGCTAAATTTTTGTTCTGGCCCTTTTCTAAAAAGTATTGGATTTTCACCTCTCTTTCGAGAAGGGACAACAAAATATGAGTCATCTGGATGTTCAAATAATACTTCCGTCTGAAGGGATTGTACGACTCCTATTGTAAATGACTGAAAGCTGTCTAGCATATCCAAATAGCATTTAGTATGATAAATAACATCAGTATACTGGAAAGTAGATGCTTTTTCATTGATTTGTACATCCATATTTACAACAGGACCTTTAGCCTTAGCCGGCTTGGTCAGATCGATTACAAGAGGAGGATCAGAAGAGGAAGGTTTTTTGGACTTGTTGTGACGAAGGTTGATAACAAGAGGCTCAGAAGAGGTGAGCTCCCTTTGATCTTTGTTACGACGGAGGTCGATAACCAATGGCTCAGAAGAGATGAGCTCTTTTTGATCTTTGTTACGACGTAAGTCGATAACCAATGGCTCAGAAGAGGTGAGCTCCCTTTGTTCTTGATTATCATCAGTCGATTGCTTCTGGGTTGGCAGATGAATAGCTAATGGTTTGGAGGATTGAGGATGAGAGACACGTCCTTTGACAGGTATGATGAGAGTGTCACTGGGCACTGCTTCTTGTTTTTCTTCACCATCCATGGCCAAAACCACTTTCATAAACTCTTCTTTGTACATGCGAGTGTCGTTACAATATGCTTCGACTCCCTTGAAAGGGTAGAGATCCATAACTTCTTTTTGGACTTCCCCTTTGTCATCAACGTATTTGAAGCATTGATGGAGAGTGGAAGGAACGATATTGTATTCATGAAGGAATGGTCTCCCCAGAAGAGCATTATAAGAACAACCATGGTCATCTATAATGTAGAAGATCACCTTCGTACGAAGATTGCCAATTTGGAGTTTTAGGCGTATCTTGCGTAAAGGTTCACTTCTTCCCTGGTTGAATCCCAAAATGGTGGTGATAGTGCCTGAGAGGCTATGTACCGGAATCTTCAGAGCATCCAACAAAGTCTTAGGCATGATGCTGAGTGCTGACCCTGGATCTATCAAAATATGATCGACCTTCATAGAGTCGACATATCTTGTAAAGTAGAGAGGACGGTCATGTCGATTGTCTTCCATCAACATGTTATCTTGTGTGAAGGTAATGTTTGGAATTAATTCCAATACACTGTGACAGTGGAGACAAGAGACAGATTCTGATTCAGGTTTCTTGAGAAGAGTTAAGCAAGTGTCTGCCTGTATCAAAGCCTCATTTAGTGTTTCTCGAGTCTCTTTAGAGAGGCGTAAGAGCTCAAAGATAAACAGCCTAGCCGGTGTGTTGGCCAGTTGAGCCAATATATCAAAGTTATATGGCTTTTCAAGTCCAGAGGGGGATGACTTCTTCAAAACTTTGTCGAAGCGGACTTGTTGTTTGTCTTTGTCAGCTGTTGATGATTTAGGAAGAGTTGGTTTCGCAACCGGAAATGATGTAGAAGGGATGAATTTTGTAGAGACAGGCTGCATTAGAACAGCCTCGGAGGATGAAGCAGGATCCTCCTGAGTTTCGGGATGCTCCCGTTGATAGGTTTTCCCTGACCTGGTGCCTAACAGGATTTCTTCTTCAACTATGGGGTCAAAAGACACCATATTGCAGTTCTTTGTTTTGACTTTGGAACGTTCTTTTTGCTTGGAGGAAGAAGGAACTTCGAAATCTTTAACAAGATCAGGATGTATCCACATAATCTTGCCATTATCAAGGGATAAGGGGACAAGACCTTCACTTTGTGGAGGAGGAAGATTCTCAATCTCAAGAATGGTTCTGGGAATGGGGATGATGCCACTCTGTACCACTTGTGGCCGGAAGTCACCAAACTGTACAGAAATCATGTTGGCTATAACAGTCTTTTCATCCTGCTGGAGAGTGATGACAGCGGTGTTGACTAGCTCTTGAATCTTGCCTTTGAGCACATAGCATGCCTGAGTAGGATGCCCTATGAACCTGTGATAAACACAGTACTTAGGATGGTCAGTCTTACCGACTTCATCAGGCTTCTTCGGGTCAGGAAGTTGCAATTTATTGCTCTTCAGCAGACAGTCGAAGATGCTCGTTGTATCATTTTCATCAAAGGAATACTCTATTTTTGGGCGAGGTTCCTTTGGTGGAGGTGCAGAAGGAGTAGAGGTAGACGTGGGTTGAGCCACGTTAACAGCCAAGGATTCCTTGTTCTTGAGATTGATATTCAAGGTTTCTTTGTTCTTGCGGTTGTTCTGGCGATTACCGCCACCGGATGTAGAAGATTCATCTCGATCAGGGTTAGACATATGTACCCCCAACTGCTTGAACTTCTCGGCACTCACTTCAGCTGCTTTAGCGTTGACAATGAATGACGGCCAGTCCTGGAACTGTGTTGACCCTGTCCACATGCTAATGATAGACAACAAGTTTGATTTACAAATGTCTATCGTTACAACAGATAGGGTTCCGGGAGGCATTTTAAGTGCTTCTCGGCAGAATCGTTCAATAAAACTCTCAGTAGTTTCATTATGTCTTTGCTTGATCTTATTGAGGGCGGATATAGTCATATCGTTGATACCCTCGTAGAATCGTTCCAGGAACATTTGCTTGAGTCCGGCAAATAAAGTGATAGAGCCATCAGGCAGGCTGCGGTACCAATCATATACCGTGCCGGCTAAGCAACCGATGAAGACTCTAGTAAGAAGAGCATCACTTGGCTGGAGCTGGACAGTCATTACCTCAAAGTGGTTAATAAACTGACTCGGAGAAGTGCTGCCGTCAAACAGCGTGATCGTAGGAATCTTGTACTTTGGAGGGAATGAGACTTCCTTCCATTCAACCGGTTAAGGTTGTTTGATTCCTAGCCTCTGCAGACCATCTTTCTCTTTGAAGGCCTCGAACTGAGTTCGTAGAAGTTTTATAGCCTCATTAGCATCTCCCGAGGATGGAAGAGTAATGGGCTGGCTTACCGTATTAGGAGGAGGAACAACATGGTAAGCACTACCCCCAGCCCCTGAATGACTAGGTGTAACTTGAATAGGTATTGAGGCTACAGGAGGAGATGGTACTCCCAGACTTGCATTGACAGGTACCGAAGATGCTATAATCTCAGGATTGACAGCAGGTACAGTTGGTGGTACTGTATGTTGAGCTATGATAACAGTATGCATACTTGTGATCATGTCAGCCATGCTCTTTAATTTGTCTTCCAGTGCAGTGATTCGTTGTTCTTGACTGGCCGAACTAGAAGCATCTGGATCTTCAGTGACAACATAGGCTGACACTTCTCTGGGCACAGTAGAAGATACTGTCTGTTCAGAGCTTTCACTGTATGCATCATAATCAGAGAAAGAGTCGCCCCCTGAATGAGAAACAGAGAGGTGACCAGAAGGATCTTGGAGAAGATCCCTGCTACCAGCTGTGCCTCGACTTCGAGATCGGGTGTGTCGGAATACTCCTTCAGAGGATTCATGGAGTAAATCCAAATATCGTTGACTGGCTTCCGGGGTTTGCCATGTTTTGAACACTTCCTACCCCCGGTGTCTCGAGAAGCCATGTTTACAGAGGCATAGAGCACCTCGTCTTCATCTTCGGACATTGGTTCAGAAGTTAAACGATCGAAGACAGATCGTTTTGTCGTCTGGCAACAACACTTAATAACCACCTTATGATTACAACGGTGTTCCAATGGTTGGATTGGAGGTGTTGAGGTGTTATTCCGCTTCTGTTTGAGGTGTTCCCGAAGGTCGGGGATATGTTCCTTGACGACATTCGGAACATGATTCTGATTCTTCAGAAGCCTTTTCCCCTGAGTATACAGAGAATTACTCAACTCATTGGCATAAGTATCAGGATTTTTTCTCCTGGGGGTTTGTTTTTGATGCAAATTCGCCTTCGGCATTGGTTGCTTGCGTTTCATAAAAACTGGTCTATTGATATAAGTCCATAAATCGGCAAATTCACCCCCAAGGGCTTCTGTCTGGGACACCAGTAATTTCTCCTGCTTTGAGCGGGACATCCGAAGAGTTGGGAAATCTTGGAACTGTGCAACTGGAGTAGGCAAGATGCCTCTTTGATCAATATTCTTCCCTTTAGCAAGAAAAGTTTTTGTACTGTTTAGTGCCGAGGCACATTCAGATGGATCTTCTGCAGTAAAAACCGGAGAAGACTGAGAAAAGACCAAAGGGCCTTTTTCTTTATTTTATGAAGAAGGGTTGGCTAAAGAGCGTTTCCCTCTGTTGTTTTTCGAGTTCTGGACTGCGGAAGATCGAGAAAAGACCAAAGGGCCTTTCTGTTTATGCTGAGACGGAGGAGGAACAGTCAAAAGACTACCCCCTGTGGGTTGTGCAGGAACAGAAGAAGCAGCAACTTGCCCTCGGGAGATGATGACAGAGGGTTTCTTGGCCATAGAACAAGCAGGAGGTGCAACTTGTGTTTTAGAAGAAGCAACAAGTGAAGCTTTGGCAACAGAGGGCTTGAGTTGCGCTCTGTTTGAAGGAGAAGTAGATTGCGCAGGAGGGAAAGACTTCGCCAATTGCGTCAGAGGAAGAGGGGTTTTGGATTTTGCCAAAGCAGCATAGGTTGTGGATTGCGCTGCAGCAAGAAGAGCAGTGCACTGCGCATGGACAGTAGGAGCTCTGGCTTGCGCTTTGGCAGCGCATGTGGTGTTTTGCGCAAGGACAGGAAAGGCTACTGGTTCCTTGGCAGCAGAGGCAGCAGGTTGCACAGATGACTGCGCAGAGGATTGTGCAGAGGACTTCGGAGTCCACACTGAACGGACCCTATTCTTGGCAGAGGCCACAGTGCGATGAGTAGCCCCAGAGTTGATCATCGTATCGTAGGCAGTCTTGTTGACCTTCACAACGAGCGTCTTCTGCGTCTTTCCGATAGACGCAATGTCACATTGAGTTGTTACTTCCTCGTCGGAGGAGAAAGTCATCCCCAGCAGAGTCTCCATTTTATTTGTAAAAACAAAAGTCTTTATTTTACAAACTTTGTAAGAAGATTACAATTGAATTCTGGGAAAGTACAACTATAGGAATCCGATCTGAAGACGATCGCTTTATCCCTTGGACGATGTGAACTTTAAAGACGATAGCCTCTGAAGAATGCAGCAGCACTTGGATAAGAACTCCTGATCTGATAATATGATCTGATCTCCTTAATGAAGGACTTGAAACTCTATTTATAGAGTTCTTGAAATAACTATTTTATAGTTATTCTGGATTGCGCATGATGAACTGCGCTGTCGACAGACTGCGCAGACTGCAAACTGTACTGGCCTATTGGGCAGTTGCTCGATCGTGGGCTAACTGTATTTAGACGCGTGGCATTGTTTGATTGAAATGTGCTTGGTCGTGTACAGACGGTTACCACATGGCGAGCAATTGATGGCATGTAAGCCACGTAATAAATGTCAGCTATTTGATGAATTACGCTAACCGAATAGCGCTAGCTTCAGACTGCGCTTCCTTCTAGTCAATGGATAGCGCTAGGATTCGGACTTGGTCAAACTACGCTGAGGTTGGACTGGCAAACTGCGCTGAGGTTGTACAGCTGTTCTCGAGCGCTGTGCTGCACAAGAAACGAACGGACTCCTCGTTTTTTGGGCTGTCAGGCTGTCAGAAGATCTGATCTTTGTCAGGTAATGATGGCGTTGCCACGTCAGCGTAGTGCGCTCGGGTGGTAGCGCAGTTCAGCTCGCGCGTTCGATTCGTAGCGCAATCTGTTTCCTGCGCAGTCCATTTGAAGGGTGCGCAGTTGAGAATTCTCTGCCTATTTGATAGATGCAACTTAATTTTTAGGAAATACAGGCGCCACAATAGAATTTTTCAAATTCGTATAATTTCATATATCGTAAAGGATATTTATTTTATTATACAAATATAAATGGTGGCTTTGAAAACTACGTTTTTGAGGCAAATATTCTTTTGCATATGAAGTACACGAATTTAAATTTATTTTCGAAACTATTTAATACTATTATTTTATTATTTGGAAAAGTTATGTTTAAATTAGTTTATTATGAATAAATCGGTATTTGGTTTTATCAAATATTTTTATGAGTTTCAAATTTAATAGAAAGATTTATCTAGTTTAAATATATTGGAAAGATATTCATTTTTTATTCAAATATGATTTAATTAAATGAAGTAATTATCTAATAAGGGATTTAAATCTCATAATTCTATCCAACTGGGAATTCTCACTCCTATAAAAGGAGAGGTACTCATCCATAAATTTCTACCATCCATAAACGTGCATCGTGTCCGTGCCGTGCCCGTGCCTCTTCCCATCCACTACGTTATTTTCTCTACAAATACATATTTCCCCGTCCGACAAACCGGACGTCCACCTCGTGTCGGGACACGACCCCGGCACGACACATCCCACCCGACGATCCTATCCCTAATCCGACTTCAATGTTCCCAGAATCCGACCATCGTCCGTCGCCATCGTCATCAACCACCTTCGCCACCTTCAACCGAAAATCCCCACCATCGTCAGCATCACCACCAGTCGGGTTCCTCCAACCAGCCACTTCCTGGGCCGACGACAGCGCCGCCAACAGCACCATCACCGACAATATGCCAAACCACCATCCCAGTCACCTCCGTCCCCGACCACAGCCTATCATCGCCACCCCGTCGTTCCATGTTCACCACCTTCTCGGTAAACAACCCGCCTCGCCACCCAGACCGACTTCCCCTATGCCCACCAACACCATGACAACTGACAACAACCACCTGATCTCCCCCACAAACTCGGTCAGAACCCCATGTCGGAACCACCAACCCCCCAAAATCCCCACCGACGAAGTACCACCACCATCACCCCCAAGCAAGGAGAAAGGAACCTTACCTCCGGTCGACGGTGCCGCCTTCCCCTCCGATCTGCCACTCCGTACAGCCGGCCCGCCTTCCGTGCGGTCGGAGCTACCACCGTCGCCGCCACGGGATCCCAATCGCGACCCCACACGCGTTCGTTCCACCATCCGCAGCCACCGCGGCCTCCTGGGCAGTATGCCCCACCGCCGCCGCCTCGGCCGCCACGCGTCCCAGAACAGCGCCGCCCGTCGACGAAGCCTCCGCCTCCGCACAAGTCGACAGCCGCCAGTGGAACCCCTCTGTTTCCCCAGATCTGCGCCGCGACGCCTTTCGCTGGCCGCCCTCCGAGTCTCGCCGCCCCAGCGCCGGAGCATGCGCTGCCGACGACCCCCTGGTGGGTGCTCTCCCCCTCTCGAACTCTCTTTCCCATCTCTCTCTCTCTCAAATGGTGTTGAATTGGGAGAAGAGACCAGCATAATCTTTAAGAAGTTTAATTTATTATTATTATTATTATTATTATTATTATTTTAGTAAAAAAATGCTTAAGTACAGAAAAAGAATTTTGTTTTAAATTTTTTATAGTTATTGTTCCTTGTTATTAATAATATTACACTGTTTACTTTATGTATATATATACAAAGGATGTTCCTCAAAAGTCTTTTCTGTTAAAATATATTATTTTGGGATTAGCTCTACATCAAATTTTAATATAGTTAGCTAGTAGCTAATTTGACCTAAATTATATATTTGACAAATTCAACAACCTTAGCCTAAAATAAATTTATTTTATAATTTTAAATAGTAATTCTAACTATTTTTTTTAAAATACACTTTTGGCAGTATACCTAATAAAATTAAGGATTTTAGCTTAAAATACTTTCCAAGTATTTATCTAGAATTTATTCATTAATTTGAATTATTTTCTAAAAATAAATAAATAAATAAATAAATAAATAAGTATGAGTATTTTTCTCCTCGAATTTCCATTGACTATCAAAGTTGATCATGACTAATCATGACTAATTCCTACTCCTAATTCCTCGCAACTTCAGACCTCTACCATCAACCTTGGCTATTGGACTATGGGACTATTGGGACATGTCAGAACACCGCACAATACCGGGCGACACACCAGGCAAGACACCTTGCCTTTACTGTTTACTTTCTTGCTCAATATCATGCATGTTTTATTTCTTATTAAGTTGTTCTTTCAAAACTATATGTAGATACAAATTACTATATTTTATGCAATTGGCTTAGAGTTAAGGGACTACCATATGTTTAGAGCATCTCATAAAAACTGTCACGATGTGCCACGGATTGTGTGTGAGTTGTGAGTCATATATAGCTTCGGACTTGCGTATCGACCGTACACTACTAAAATATGCTATATTAGCGACGTTGTTTAGCGACGGAATAAAATACCGTCGCCAAATATGTAATATAGCGACTCCCTTCTATAGATATCGCAAAACGTCGCTGAATAGCGACGTTCAGCGACAGTAGATAAATTACGTCACGGAATAGCGACGTTCAGCAACATATTATTAAAATATGTCGCCATATATTAAAATGGTTGCGACGTTTAGCGACGTCGACTGTTGACGTCGCTAACTTTTTTACTTAGGGCACAGTACTGTTTTCTTTTTCTCCCTCACTCAAAAATTTCATAATTTTCCCTCGAGCTCTCGACGACTCCCTCCCCCCCGGCGACTCCCTTCCCCCCCGGCGACTTCGCCCCCCCCGGCGACTTCCTCCCCCTCCCTCGCGACTCCCTCCCCCCCCCGACGACTCCTACCCCCCCCGTCGAGCTCCTCCTCCCTCAATCCGAGCTACTCCTCCTCTCCGGTAAACCCTAACCTAACTCCTCCTCCTCTCCCATGGACACACACACACAGAGACACACACACACGGACACACGGACATACACACACAGACACACACGGACACACACACAGCTATTGTGTGTGTTTGAGTAGGGATGGCAATTTCCCCCGAACCCGACGGGGACCCGACTTTTTCCCCCGATGGGGACGGATTTGGGGATATAGAAATGAGGATGGAGACGGGAATGGGGATTAAACAAAATTCCTTATTATATTCGGGGTCGGGTATGGGTATTGTACTCCCCGCCCCGGTAAATCCTCGACCCCGATTACTTATACTTATATGTGCAACACATTTGTATGAGTTCATGATCTATCTGGTAATAGATATAATTTTTATTAAATCAATGTTTTATCAACATTGTCTTGTAAAATTTTTTGGAATGAAATAGTTTATACTATAAAGAAAAAATTATTAACAGGGACGGGGGCAAAAAATCCACTCCCAAAAGTGTTAATGGGGCAGGTTGCGGGGACGGGGACGGGGAGTACATTGTTAAACGGGGACGGGGATGGGGATAAAAATTTAAACCCGATCGGGAATGGAGTATATTGTTAGATCATTAGTGAGTATTAGAGAGAGAATTATTGTAATTGCCAAGTGTAGGTAAGGATTGGGTATCTCAAGATACTAAGTTATAAGGTAAATATAGCTACACATATATATGTGTGTGTGTGTGTGTGTGTGTGTGTGTGTAGAGTTGAGAGTAATTGATTAGTGTGTGATACTAAATGTATATGGGGATATAGATATTAGTGTGTGTATGCATTAGCTATAGGTTTGTGTAGTGTTTGAGAGTGTGTAAGTGTGTGTAATATTAAGGTATATATATATATATATATATATATATATATATATATATATATATTTATAATAAGGTAACAATTATGTGTGTCTATGTGAGTATAGTAGAGTGGTGTGTGAGTGTGTAGTATAGGCTTGAGTATGTGTCCAAAGGGTGTTCAGTCGAGTGTCAGTCAATCTAGTATACTATATATTTACCTCTATATCACTAGGAGACTTATTTAGTACTAGTTATGGTTGTAATTAGTTGATATTATATTCAAGTCTTGTCAATAATGTCTTTGACTTTGTCATGGGGTCTTAGATATCGGTTGTAGGTGACATTATATATATATGGTCTGGCGATATCGAAACGAATCTAGTGTGTCTGAATGAGATATCGGTTGCAGGTGACATTATATTCATGGGGTCTTTGACTTTATCATGGGGTCTTAGATATCGGTTGTAGGTGACATTATATTAAATTCTTGAAAATTGATGTTAAGACAATTTTCAACTTAACCCTGGCGATATCGAAACGAATCTAGTATGTCTGAATGAGATTGGCATCAGTAAGATTCGATAGCGTATGTGTACACGTTGGATGCACAAGAACTTATGTGCGATATAGCATGGTTATTAGTAACTGTCCGCTACTAATGTGTGTCCCATAATAAGACATAATATACGAATTTGTGCCTATTAGATAATGTGTGTCCATCTTTGCAGAATTATTTCCAAATGGATATGAATTACTACTTGAGGTATCGTTCATGGATGTACAATCGTCGTCCTGATGATATGTGTGGTATGCGGGATGAATACATAGCGGGAGTAGAGCAGTTCCTGCAGTTTGCTAAGGTGTTCCCTCGGTACATGGACGGCACCAAAATTAAGTGTCCGTGTGTGAAATGTCATAACGTGAAATATTATCCAGAAGTGGAAGTGACATATCATTTATACTCAAGGGATTTCACGCCTAATTACTATCAGTAGACCGCACACGGAGAACTTGTGTCTTTAGCATCAGAACCGGAGCCTTATGTTGAGCCGTATATGCATACGGGACCTAATTTAGTTTCAGATAATCATGCATACGACGACGGGTGCGTGAACATGATTTTCGACGCTGCGGGGCCTAGTTTCGTTCATGATGCAGCTGAGGAGGCACCGAATGTCAATGCTGTAAAGTACATGGAGTTGCTGGAGAATGCAAGGACTCCATTGTATCCTGGTTGTGAGGATCATTCACCGTTGGAGGTGGTTACAAGACTGTTGAGCATTAAGTCAAATTTTAACATGTCGCAAGAATGCTACAACCGAGTGTTGGAGTTGATTATAGAGATATTGTCGGCGGGTGCTAAGTTACCTAAAGACTTCTATCGGTCGAAGAGGATGGTGAGATCGCTCTGGATGGGATACAAAAAATCGATTCTTGTCACAATGGGTGCATGCTGTACTATAAAGACGACAAGGACGCAGATGTGTACAGATTTTGTGGTGCTGATCGCTATAAGATAACTAGTACAGGAAGGTCTATTGGTGCAAGAAGACCGACCGATTCAATGCACTACTTGCCTTTAACGTCGTGGTTGCAAAGATTATTTATGGTGAAAGGGACGGCCAAAAATATGAGTTGGCACATGCGAGAACAGATTGAAGGAGTGTTGGATCACCCATCCGATGGAGAAGCGTAGAAGCACTTTGATTGAGCGTATCCTGATTTTGCTTCAGCTCCGCGTAATGTCAGGTTGGGGCTATCTTCTGACGGTTTTACTCCTTTCGGTCTTTCGGGATCCTAGTATTCGTGCTGGCCTATGATTGTCACTCCGTATAACCTACCGCCTTAGATGTGCATGAAGACTCAGTACATGTTTCTAACCGTTATCATTCCTGGTCCAAATAATCCTAAGAGGAAGATTTATGTGTACTTATAGCCTTTGATAGATGAGTTGAATCAGTTATGGAAAGTAGGCGCTAACACGAACGATGTTTCCAGGAAGCAGAATTTTTAGATGAAGGCATCGCTTATGTGGACCATCAACGACTTTCCGGCATATAGAATGTTATCTGGATGTATCACTCATGGCCGTCTCTCATGTCCGTATTGCATGGACCGTACTAAGACTTTTTGCTTGAAACACGGAGGAAAATCATGCTTCTTTGATTGTCATCGGCAATTTCTGCCAAAAGATCATCCGTTCAGAAGGAACAGGAATGCATTCCATGCCAGCGTTGTAGAGAAGGGTGATCCACCGCCAAGGTGGTACGGAGCCACAATATGGGAGGAGGTTAAAGATTTTCCAAGTGCTATCGAAGATCCTACAACTGGGTACAAGTGCGATGGATTTGGTAGAGATCATAACTGGACAAAGAGGAGCATATTCTGGGATCTGCCATATTGGAGTACCAATCTGATCAGACATAATCTTGATGTCATGCATATTGAGAAGAATGTGTTTGATAACATAATTAATACTGTGATAGACGTAAAGGGAAAAATGAAAGACAATCCCAAGGCCAGGTTGGACTTAGAAGAAATATGCAAACGCCCTGGGTTGCATTTGATAGAGGAGAATGGAAAACAGTTCCTGCCGAAGTCAATTTTCTCACTGGACAAGGAGGATAAAGTGAGACTTTGTCGGTGGATCCAGGGCTAAAATTTCTAGACGAATATGTGTCAAATCTGAGAAGATGTGTCGATCCGAAGGAAAATAAATTGACGGGTATGAAGAGCCACGATTGTCACGTATTCATGGAGAGGTTAATTCCGATTGCATTTCGGGAATTCTTACCGCAGGCAGTTTGGGATCCATTGACGGAGCTTAGCATATTCTTCAGGGATCTTTGTTCTAAGAAATTGCTCGTTGATCGTCTAGAAAAGCAAGAGAATGACATTACGGTAACACTGTGCAAGCTAGAGAGGGTGTTTCCTCCTGGATTCTTCGACTCTATGGAGCATTTGTCGATTCATCTATCCTATGAGGCACGTGTTGGTGGACCCGTCGAATATCGATGGATGTACCCGTTCGAGCGACATTTGAGTCACCTAAAAAGAAAGGTGAAAAATAAGGTACGGGTCGAGGGTTCTATTTGTGAAGCCTATGTTCTCGAGGAGATTACAAACTTTTGTTCGATGTATTTCAAGCCTCATGTTGCAACTAATAGAACGAGAGCTTCCAGAAATGACGACAGAGATCATGAATGTAATGATACAATACTGAAGGTATTCAATGCTCCAGGAAAGCCATCGGGTAAAATGAAGAAGAGATATCTGAACGATGATGAGCTAAGGGCTGCTCAGGTGTATGTATTACTCAACTGTGACGATGACAAAGTAGAGAAGCTAGAGGGGTAAGTAATTAATATGTCTACATTATTTTAATAGTGTTGATTATTATACTATTACATTAATTGAACGATGTTGTTTTCAGCATATTTAATGATGATGTAAGGTCAGGTAGGCCACACATAACAGAAGAAGAACTAGAATAAGAAATGAGGCATTATTTTCTATCATGGTTGAGTGTATATGTAAGACTTGAGAACTCTATAATTACCTTTCTGTATATGCACTTGAGAATGAGCTTAATTTATTTTTTCGTGGTATTTAAGTTGATCGTCCATACGCAAGACTTGAAAATGAGTCTATTAGAACGCTAGCCAGGGGACCAATTTATGTTACAAAAATATGTCCAAGCTACTGTGTTAATGGGTTTAGGTTCAAGTCAACAACTTGTCCGATCAGAGACAACTTTGTAGATCTCGATTCCACCAAAAATAGTTGTTTGTGTATCAGATCTTCGAACTACAAAGATGTTGATGCGGGCAACGTTTTCTATGGCATCCTACGGGAGATTGTGGAGCTGACATATAGTTATGGAATAGAGCCTGCTAAGATTGTGTTATTCAGGTGTGATTGGTTCGATCCGATTGAAGGTCAAGGTTGGAAAGTAGACAAGCACGGTCTTGTGGATATAAACTATCGGCGTCGATATCAAGCCTATGAACCATTTGTCCTATCAAGTCAGGCTCAGCTCGTGTACTTCACAAGTTATCCTAAACGGGGAACAACAAGGTCGGACTGGTGGGCAGTATGCAAGACCAAAACTAGAAATACCTTTGAGGTTGACGATATAGCTTATCAAGAGGATGAACTACCTCTTGTAACAAATATTATAAAAGTGGACATGACGGAAGTTCCTCATTACACATCTAATTGTGTAGAAGAAGTCGAATTATCTGAAGAGGAAGATGCAGATGAAAGTGAAGATGTAGAGGAGGAGGAAGAAGAAGAAGAAGAAGATGAGCTAAACGAACTAGATAAATTTTCAGAAGAGGATTAAATCTGTACGTTTATTTTATCATCATATTTGACACTTTAGTGACACTTTTATTATATAAATCTGTGACACTTTAGTGACACTTTTATCTGTGACTATGATATTTTTTAAAAATCTGTGATGTCTATTATATAAATATGTATATTTGTTTTATTGTCATATGTTATTATCAGGTATGACTAGACCAGGAGGACGACGCAGAGGATATTATATTAGGCAGTCTCGTCTGCCTCGGGCTGGGGATGCAGATTCTGTACCCTCATCCTCATCTCCGAGTACGCCAGTGTACTGTTCTGTTCCCGGTCCATTACCGGGACAAGGCAGTTCCAGCAGGTTGGCGACTCCTCCCTCGCTGTCCAGCATTCCTGATCCCGCGTCCAGCATTCCTCCAGCGGCCAGCATTCCTCCTACCGACGGCTCCATGGGGAGAGCCGACGCCGAGCATAAGGAGGACTACGATCAGACTGATCCTGCCCAGGCAGGAGGTGAGAGTGACCCTCCATGCGCTCCCCCGGACGAGACACGTATGGAGATTTGGACAGACGGGCCTACGAAGTAAGTTAATTAGTTAATATATATTTCTCAAATGATTATATGTACATATATATTCATAAAATTTATTATTGTATAGATATCGACCTCCTGTAGTACAGAGACAGCTGGGGTTATTTCTGAGACAGAACTATGGTGGGCCTTGGATTAACTACTCAGATGCTCCCGCAGATAGGAAGACCTTTTGGTTGGCCCACTTTAAGGTAAAACATTTGTTTATTTTTAAATTTTAATAATCATTCGTATATATTATATAACTTTTCTATTTTACTTCTTGTAGCGGACCTATTTCTATCCACCACACCGGGCGACGAAGATCGAGGCCCGATTTTCTGTCGTCGCAGGCAAGCTCATCCGTGATGCGATCCACAACCAGAAGTCTCGTGATCGCTCCGAAAAACCGATCCATGGTTGGATCACGCCAGAGCAGTGGACTGCGATGAAGGCTAGATTCGACAAGGCCAGGTACCAGGAGCGGTCTGATAAGGCCAAGGTGGCACGGTCGAGCGCCAATAAGTGGTGTGGTGGCTCCATTTCGATGACGGAGCATTTTCGTCGTCTGGTAAGTTTCCTATGACGGACATCATTTTATATATAGTTGGATAGAATATTTAATACTAATAATAGATAATATATTTTAACAGGTAAAAAAGGGTGAGGACCCCAACATGGTGACCGTCTTCTTGGTCACCCATCGGAGGGCTGGGGAGTTCATTGACGAGAGGGCGACGCAGGCATATGTACGTTCTATTCTTTATATTAATTTACTATAATTTAGAAAATAGGAAAATAGATATCAATATAGACTTTAGCAAACACTTAGACATTAGCAAACATTGTTCTAGGTCGAATTTCTTCGGCTACAAGAGGAGTCGGCTGCTGCTGCTAGTGCGCCAGCAGAGGGAGGGGCTGGTATTTCCTTCCAGCCGCCTAGAGCTCCTTCGCAGGACGACCTCTGGATGACCGCCGTTGGTGGTCTTCAGAAGGGTACGTACTACGGTACGGGATCCTATGACACCTATTTGGCTTCAGAGTCATCCCGGGTCCCCTCTGTCAGTGTGCATTCTCCAGCTTCGCAGGCGTCATCACGAGCTCAGGATATTGGTCATCAGATCGACGAGCTGCGTCGCGAGTTGCAGTAATAGATTTCTGATCACCATACCGCAGAGCGACGATCCGACGATCACCGGACGATTTGATGCGGTCGAGCACAATATACAGGAGCTGATGAGTCTGCAGCAGGCTACAGCTGCCAGCTTGCACACGCTCACCGAGTCTACGTAGCGCACAGAGCGTAGATAGGTCGAGCTGGAGGGATCGCAGAGGACCATATCTGCCTCACTCACTCAGGTACAAACTTCGATTGAGGAGAGTACTCAGAGGATGGTGAGTACCCTTGCTGCGCATGGTGAGCGACTGCTAGAACTGGAGCAGATATGTCCTCCTGGTCCATCGATGGCATCGACTCCAGACATTGTACTGCCTTCTACTGCCCCTATGGTATAGCTCACACAGGAGCAGTATGAGTACATGCTATCTCAGATGCGCGGCAAGGGTCCTCAGTGATCCAGTAGATTTTTTATCATCTTTGTATGTATTGGCCCTGTGGGCCATTGACCGTTCTGTACATTGATTTTCATTCTTATTTGCCCTCCATTGTGGACATGTATGTTTGTTGGATATTTACTTTGTGATATTTACTTTGTTGGTATTTTCATTGAGTACATGTATGATATTTACTTGGACATGTATGTTTGTGATATCTGCGACGGGGATGACAAATATACCTACGCTGGGTTATAAGTGATGATCTGATATACAAAGGAGGAGCTGCACAATTTTTAAAAAAATATGTTTGGTATTTTTGTGATGATGTGTGTCTGTGTAAACACAGACACACACAGACACACAACATAACAAAAATACCAAACATATTTTTTTAAAAAAATTTCATAATATCTGCAAAAATAGCGACGTTCTGTGACGTATAGCGACGTATCCAGACGTCGCTAATTAGCGCCGTCACGTTGCTATCCGTCGCAATCCATCGCTCAGTAGCTGACGTGGCAGAGAGTTGACGTCGCTAATTTGGTCGTCGTACGTCGCTAAACTGCTGACGTGGCAGGCATGCCATGTCATCACATAAAAAGAAATAACGTCGCTACGTAGTCGCACTATGTCGCTAATTTGGCGACGTTCAAATTCGTCGCCCTCCATCGCTAATTTTGCGACGACCCAGCGACATTGGAGTGACGTCGCAAACAGCGACGGAGGACGACGAATTTGTCATCTGCGACTAGCTTTTTTGTGACCTTTATTTTTCGTCGCTAAAGCCGTCGCTAATTATGTTTAGCAACATATTTTCCTTAATTAGCGACGTATCTGGACATCGCTAATTTGCCTTATTTTAGTAGTGGTACATCAGTACGTACAGGCCGTGCGTTAGAATATAACTGCTAATAAAATTGTGTAGAAGACTCGGCAGTTATTAAGGGTTAAACAGTGTCGTGGAGACGATGCATGTATAGTATCATGGGGAGGGATGGGACAACTACTAGCATAGGGGCTACATTTATTTTTACACACATTTAGGAGATAGTGTCTCGGATGAGCGCTATGTGTTACCCGGCCGATAGTGTCTCGGATGAGCGCTACTTGTTGACCACTCTTTATTACTTGTTTGCGTGAATCCGTTACAGCCTCTGCGTAGAATATTGTCCTCTAAAGTGCATTCCACATAGAATGGTTAGGAACCTTTACTCATGCATATTTTTCTGTTGAGCTTTTATTATTCAGTTTATTGGCATGATATTATGAGTCTTGTTACGTCCCTCTGAGGACCTGGTGATTTCTCCAGGTGTGTGTTTCGTGGTTTCTTGCAGGTGCTCTAGCTAAGGCCATTCCTTCCTTCGAGATGATTGCTCTTGGACTCGTCATTTGCTTCACTCGACCAAATCATTTATTTGTACATTTCTTCTTAGTTAAATTTGTTGGTAGCGGATATGTCTCCGTCCAACGTTTGTACAAATGACTATTTGATCATATCATTAAACCTTAGTAATTATGGATGAGATTTACTTAGTTTGTCATGGCTTTCTATATTTCACAGCTTATGTATATATACGAACATCTCTTATACTCGTATGTATACAGCTGGCATGATACGTATCTGGTCCCATGTATTTTGGGACTGGGGCGTTACAGATGTTTACATGATTATTCGTGGTATTGACCTCGTACTAGAATTCTAGATTATTCATCATTATTTCTATTGTTATTGAGTTGACTGTATATACTTGACATTGCTAGATTCTAGATATAGGATTGGGGAGAACTTGACTATAGTATTAGACCTATTATCGTGTGGCCTATTGTTTAGTGACCCTTTAGCTCTGTAGCAACGTAGAGGATTATCACTATCAAGAATTAATTGTCCTTGGTCCCAAGACACGGTACTGGGGACAATATCCTGAGGTGTTTGTGAGCCTTAGTGGACAGGTCTGGTATTCTATGAGAGTTTCTCACTTGCATATCACATAGACGGATACATTAGATTTCCTTAGATGATATTTTTACATCTGTACCTTGGCATGTACATTATGTACCTTGCTAGTCCCTGAGAACCTGGTGATCTCTCCAGGTATTCGACTGAGTGGAGTTAGTTGCTGATCATGATGGTTGTTATTTACTGTTTCAGGTATATCTCGTGGTTACATATTCATATATGTTTAATTACATTCTGCTTGTTAGCCTAGTATTTGTAGACTCAAGTTATTCTTTCTAGTCTACTCGGACAAATGTAGCATGGGGTACATAGTATGTTATATCTTGTTCATTCTTATATTTTGTATTACTGTGGATTGGGACATATATAGAGATATTATTGATTAATATAGATAGTTAGTTGTTACTATACAGCTTATACGTACCCGAGCTGGGCCGGAGTCCTCTCGATACGTAGCTGGCATGTATACGGTCTCCTAGTCCTATGTATTTTGGGACTAAAGGGTTACATATTTTTGTGGTAGCCCATGCAGGTCAGAGCATATCATTTTGGTTACATTACTGTACCAAACGAGCTAGCAATAGGATAGTATATTAGGATCTCAATCCATAATTGCTTTGAAAATTCTTTTGATTTTCTCTATCGTCCTTGGAACTCGAAAGTTGCATTCGATCATCTTTCTTGAACTCCTTATCTTGGACTCTCATCTTTACCTATTTCAAAAGGACAAATACTTGTGCTTGACGAACCATTTGGATTATATTCTATCATTTGGTAGAACGTAGTTGATTGAAGTGTGTTAAAAGGGAATTAGTTATCTAAGGCAGTAAGGGTTTGGATAGACGCCTCAATTAGATAGACCGAGTAGATTGGACTAGCAAAATAGAATTCTTATAGGAGACTTAACCCTAATGAGATATTCTAGCATCAAATGGTTACACCCATTCTACCACCACCTATGATATAGAGATGAGCTAGAGGTATGGTACGGTTTAAGTGAGGATTAGTTAGGAAGGCAAGTTATATTTCTCTGTCATGATAATAGAAGTGACTAATGGAATATATAGTAGAATTTTCAAGTTAGATACGGGTTCCCAAATAGAATGTGATCACCCCAATGAAAGGTTATAGTTGAAAGAATTCGAAAGTCTTGTTATGGATAGGATGATTCGATAAGGTACTGTATAATCCTTAAAGAAAATTTTAAGGATGCAATAAGGTTTATAAAATGTTTATTGAAGGATATAGAAAACATGATGGTATGCATATATAAAGTTACCTCGGATAGTGACCTGAAGGATCTTTACTAGGGAGATTCTTATTAAGGGAATGAATCAAAATGATGTGTGATGATAAGTTGAGCCATGGTGTCAATCTAGAAATATTTGTTTGAAGAATGGCAAGGACAGTATTAGACTAGATATAATACTATATACATATGAGGAATAGCTTGAAAGGACCTATTAACAACCATGACTAGAAGATTAGTCGATAAGTAAGTGGTTGTCAAGGTATCATATATAAGCATTATCTAGCATTAGCATATGCCAATTACTTAGTAGACAAGCATAAAAGGGTTAGGACATAGCAGACCACATTTTAGCGTAAAAATATCATATTGCTAGGAAAGACGAAGTCCAAGATCATTTGAAGTCCAAGATCAAGCATAAACTATCTATCAAGATTTCCTAGCAGACCACATTACTAGTAATATGATAGAGTCCAAGATCATTTGAAATCTTGATAGATAGTTTATGCTTGATCATTTGAAGTCCAAGATCACTCTAGTAACTTGAAGTATTGTTCGCCATCGACCGATTCGACCAGCTGGCAGAAGAAAAGGTAAAATTTATTGACTTGGGATCGGGATACCATCAGCTGACGATATAGAAATGAGATATTCCAAGGACGGCATTCGAAGTTTGCTACGACCAATACAAGATTGTTGATGCCATTTGGATTGATGGATGCACCTGCTGTATCTATGCATTTGATGAACAAGGTGTTACATTAATGCCTATACTAGTTGTGATAGCTTTGATTATATTATATCATAGCATAGAAGCTATATTAGTAATATTTCTTAGGATGTTGATTATTTATAGTTTTTATGAGTAGGGTAGAGCCACTCTACTAGAAAGATAAATTAGAACAGAGTGGCATTCTATTTTATAGGAGTTTTAGTAGAAAACCCTCTTAGTCGATTGATAGGCATCCCTACACCTGCCAAACAGATATGATGAATTAGAAGTTACCTATCAATAGAGAGTTGCTAGATAATAAGAATAGAATTTATCCTGAATATTAGATATACGATTTTGGAGATTAGGTTGTTGAACTTGGTATTAGTTATAGTGCCTTAAGAAAATAGGACCCCCTTGTGGTAGATTTAGGAAGTTTTGTTATGAATAGAATGGTTTGGTAAACTATGTATTTAAGGTCGGACCTAAGCATGTGTAGAACCATTATTGTAGAAATTTTTATTTAAAGAAGATAGGAATCTATGATTTACAGGACTAGGTAAGCAGCTAAGGTGTGTATAATTCCATAGATACTCCCCAAGGCATAAGTTAGAGTATAGTACAGTATGAAGCCTAATGCCAACAAGCAATAATAGAATCATTAGACTAAATCTTGCTATCTTTTGTCTAAGATAGGGCTTAGATTAGAAGTACTAGAGGAATTATTATCTAACAATGGTATCAAGATGGTTAGTAATCTAAGCGTGTTAGATAGAGTAAGAAGATCTAAGTAAAATGGACGATCATCTCTATACCTGGTAAGACTAGTCTTGAAATGACCTATATAGGGATAGGACTAGAAGGATGACCAATAGGTTTATGTAGTCATCTAGTTCAGTCTCGACCTTTACCCCATGGAAAGGTATCAATGGTTAGGCTTTCCTGTAAGGATTGTATGGATTGCTTATAGGTAGAAGGAGTGGATCGCTAATTGAATTACTATAGAAGTTGGTGATATAACTTATAGGAATATAGTATATAGTTTAAGGATTGACAGAGTTACGAAAGAATTGTGACTTTTCTGTAGTTAGTCATAGATAAAGTGTAAGAGCCAAGTTAGAAGCTTTACCTCTAGATTTGTAACCCTTTGGCAATATAGAGCGTATTGGAGAAGGGGAATATCGTCTTGCATTGCCCCCATAATTAAAGGAAGTGCATGATGTATTCCATGTCTGATAGTTGAGAAGGTTGTGACTGATCCCAGACATGTGGTTGATCATTCCGAGATCACAGTGGGACCCGGCCTATCATATGAGAAGCAGCCAATTGGTATCTTAGATACTAGTGAGAAGACGCTTAGAGAATAGACAATTAGATTAATTCGGGTTGCATGAAAGCACCATTCTCCAGGAGAGACTATTTGGGAGCGAGAAAATTCCATGCAGGAGCGGTATCCCCATCTATTCATGAATTTCGGTAAGTTTTAGCATATTATGTTTATGTTATAGATTTTTGCGTATTAGTATTATTTTAAATTTGAGAATAAAATTTTCTTAGGTGGGTAGGTTGTAAGCCTCCTAACTTTTGTAATTTATTTTTAAATATTTTTATTTATTTAATATGGTTATTTTAATATTAAACTATATTTTAAGTCAATAATGACTATAATAGTACTTTATTGTAGTTTTGATTTTTGAAGCACAACAAATATCGATTTCTCAAACCTATTACCATATTTGAATTCTAACACGTCCACCTTCAATTTGATATATCATGTCCCATCTAAACTTGTTCTCCAATATTCTTTTTGACTTCACACAACTTCGGGTCAACTTATGTCATTTTGACTGTTTACCGTAATTCTAGACATAACTTCTAACTTAAGTTCGGGACTCGACATAAATCAAAACCATTTGATCTAAAATACAATTTTGACCTATTTTGAGCCTACTATGCACATGCCATTAGTGTGCCACTCAATTGAGTTTCCATGTACTATTTATTTTCGAATGGCACACAAGTCGAAACTATCGACATATTAGACTCAAATCGATCACAAAAATTCTACCGACCCAAAACTAGTCCAACTAAGGACCCATAGAGCCTATGCTAGGGTAACCTAACCTATTTGACATATATTAGATTGATTTGTATGAATTAATGTACATCCACATTAATTCAAATTTAATTTAGACCAACTCCAAACAACTTTCCTATTTTGGATCCGATTTAAATCCTACGAGATATAATTAGTGTATCTTTTAGAATAGACAATCAAACCTAACAAAACCAAATCCTATTCCACCCTAACTTCTTTTCCCTTATGTAAACCTCTCCCACCTAGGATTTTCGAACACTGTTTATATATTTTTTCTATTAAAACCCAGTGCCCCACCAATTTCTTCCCTATTTTCGTAGTTTCCTTTCCACCCAACAGAAACTTATCACCCCGAACTCTTTCAACCCTCCTACCACATTAATCTAGACCTTAGGATACCACCTAATACCATGACATCTTCCCGAGGAGTCTCAGCCCCTAATTTGGTCGATACGAGACGCGGAAGGCACCCGAAGTCGACCGAACTTGTGCTAAATTCATCACAGCAGATTAGTCAATTTCTAGACTAGGTTTCATCTACTTTTTCTCATCCAGTTCATCTATGACCAAATCTAGAAGTTACCTCTATTTGTCTGCTTCAATCTCAGATCGCTGGGTCACACAGTTCCTAGCAGTTTGTCCGTGGCATCGTTCTACGACAAGGTATCCAGAACAGACGAGTTCTGTTGTGAGCAGTTTTTCGACTACCTAAGTTCAGTTTTGATTCTTCTAATATTTTTAGTCAGAAACTAGACGTCGAGAGATTTCCAACATATATCCATTTGTTAGGTTTTCAGTTCGTTTGATATTTTTACAAATTTATGACATTTGTCATAACTCCGAACTCCGAAATCGTATGTTCTTTGTGTCCAGAAGTTCCAATACTTCATAGAACTCTATTAAACTATTTGTTGTGCAAGATTAATGTTAAAACAACTATTTTAACTAGTTTTTAGAATTTTTACAGAATATAATATTTTTAATTAATTATTATTTCGGGACTAAATTAGTAGGTCGAATTGTGGTATCAATGTGTAGTATTGACATAGGACCTATTGTAGAAGAGTTCCACCATTGAAAATGTAATTTTGGTAATATATAGATATTTATAAATAATTTTCAGAATTTAAATTTATCATTTTTATTATAGTTATAAAATATTTTATGAGAGAAATTGATAGATAGTGTTGTATAAACATTATGGCGACTAGTAGACGTAGATGCTATTATAACCTATATATGGTAAGTCGATATAGAATAATAATAATAATAATAGTGTATTATTATAGGTTATCTTGAAAGTGATGAGGACACTAGAGTTGGTCAGGCCTACCCTCAAACAGCAGTTACAAACAAGTATACCTTGTCGTGGTTATATATTATTGCTTTTCTTTTTGGTTGTTTATTTTGATTAGCATTGCATGACGTAGGGACGTCAATATTTATTGTCTGTTTTATAGATGGGTACCGATGCCATTATGATGACACCGATTATTGACATTAGGCATTACGTGCATATTGACGTGTCCATTGACACGATTGACCACAGGACACCGACACATTCATGATGCGAGTTTTAAATGATTATTCATGGTATTAACGTCGTACTAGCATTCTAGATTGTTCATCATTATTGCTATTGTTATCGAGTTGACTGTACAGACTTGACATTGCTAGATTCTAGACATAGGGTTAGGAAGAAATTGACTACAGTATTAGACCGATTGTCATGTGGCCTATTATTTAGTTACTCCTTAGCTCTGAGCAGAGTAGAGGATTATCACTGTCGAGAATTGATTATCCTTGGTCCCAAGACACGGTACTGGTGACAATATCCTGCTGAGGTGCTTGTGAGCCTTAGTGGAGAGGTCTGGTATTCTATCAGAGTTTCTCACTTGTATAGCACAAAGACGGATACACTAGATTGTCTTAGATCATATTTTTACATCTGTAGCTTGGCATGTATATTATGTACTTTACTAGTCCCCTGAGGACTTGGTTATCTCTCCAGGTATTCGACTGAGCGGAGTTGGTTGCCGATCATGATGGTTGTTATTTACTGTTTCAGGTATCTCTTACGGTTACATATTCATATCTATTTAATTACATTCTGCTTGTTCGCCTAGTATTTGTAGACTCAAGTTATTCCTTCGAGTCTATTCAGACAAATGTAGCATAGGGTGCACACTATGTTATATCTTGTTCATTCTTTTATTCTGTATTACTATGGATTGAGATAGAGATATTATTGATTAATATAGATAGTTGGTCGTTACTATACAACTTATACGTACTTGAGTTGGGCCGGATCCTCTCGATACGTAGTTGGCATATAAACGTCTCCTAGTCCTACGTATTTTGGGTCTGGGATGACGTTACTATATATATATATATATATATATATATATATATATATGTATATATATATATACATATATATATATATGTACATATATATATATTTATATATACATATATATATAAAAAAAAAAAAAAATATATATATATATATACATATATATATATATATACATATATATATATATATATATATATATATATATATACACTTTATCACTCCAAATTTAAAAAAGTATGCAATTTTGGAATGGGGTTTACAACCTACACACCTTAAAATAATTATGTCCTAGAAATTCTAGGGGAAGGGTCTTCCAACAATGGCGGAGGACATGGCTCTAAGCAAGAAAATCAATTGTGAGCAACCTTCATCAAGAAGAATTTCCAAATCAGACTACCTTATTCTGTGAGCCAACAACCACTAATAGCTAAATACCATCAATTCATTTTCCAGTACTATTAAGGCGCCAACTATTACCTGTATCTACTCCATAGGTTATATAATTCTAAATTCAACTTTTTTCCCACTCGATCTTATAACAACATTATATCCATCCAAATTTAGATTCATCCTCATCTTAGCAACCTACATATATCTTTACCATCTCGAAGTAATAGTATTATAATCTAAAACATATCTTCATAAAAAACAATTCAACCTCTTCCAATATAAATCTTCAAGTATAATTTTTTTCCACAATCATAAATATTTTTATATTTAAATTCCAAGTCTAATCCTCGATATTTTTTTTTTGGGTCAAGTATACACAGTCAACTTATCTAAAATATAAATTTATTACATCCACTTGTATTCACTTATTCAATGTCTCTGTATATCCATATATTTATTTATTTACTGATTAATCAAGTCTAATAAACTCCATAAATACTCCAAACAATTTAATTTGCTCCAAAGCAATCGAAATTGAATATTGAGGATGTCTATCCGCCTTCAATTCACCCACTCTATTATAAACACGAGATCACATTAGCTAAAAACTATCTCACGGTTTAAATCAAATTAAATCTCTTCAATATTTAAAATCTAAACATAAAGCTTACAAAATCTTCTTTTTTTTACTTATCCTCAATTTATCATAACCCATATTGTAAAAAAAAAATCATCCATAAGTTTCTACCCACCTTTGATCACCCTATTCCATCAAAATACAAAATTTCCATAAATTATATACTTCCATAGGGTAATTTACTAATTTTATCTGGAATTAGTATCCTTTATAAAAGTGAAATAACACTATATACTTATTGTTGTAAATCATCTCATCATGGTGAATCATGGTGACTCTTCATTTTGTAACTCATGACTCTTCACTTTGTAACTCCTAAGTGACCTTTGATTATGTAACTCCCAACCTCTCTCTTCCTATATAAAGAGAGGTTGGGATAGCTTGTAGAGATAATTGAGACACATATATTGATATACATGTGAGGTTGAGCTAATTGTCCACAACACGTTATCAGCACTTTGCTCGTGCAACGCCGGAGACCCGACGTACCGCTCGCCTCGACGTCCGCCGACCGTTGCCCCGCGCGCACCCAGTCGCTCGTCGCCGATCCCGCGTATCCGCAATCGTTTTTTTCACTTTCTTCCACCATACGGTAAGAAAGGTAATTTTTTTTTATACAAATGTTGTTCTGTCTTCAACGAAAAATTGCTTTGTTTACTTTGTTATACGAAAAATTGCTATAATTAATTTTTCTACAAAAGTTGTTCTGTCATATACAAAAGTTTCTGTTTTCATCTAAAGGTTTGAAAACAATAGTTTGAAAGCAAAAGTTTTCATCTAAAGTTTCTGTTTCTGTCATATACAATATTTAGCTAGAATAAGAGTAGTACAATATTTTTTGATTATGTGATGCATGTGGAATGTTGTTTGTGAAGAATATAATTTTTTTTGCATTACTGTTAATGCTGTTCTTTACCATGGTTACATGTTTTTTCCAAGATAATTATTTCTTCACATCGTTAGTGAGAACATCTTTAATATTGACTTATCCGTGGTTGGTCTTAACCAATACTTTTCAGTCCTGTTTGATTTTTCCTGCTACGGATTAATTTCAAGTACCTATATACACAATTTCCATGTTAGATTTTTAATAGTTGTGAATCTTGTGTTATCTTTTTGGATAAGTTTACTTCATAATCTTTGTTTTATGTTTCATTTGAGCAAGTTTATTACACATCAGGTAGAAGTTCATGAAGTTTATCAAATATATGTTTCTGCTTCCTACTAAATCAAATATATTTTGTTACAAAAATATACTTTGGTAAAACACAATATTTTGTTCAAAATTTTTTTTAATCAAAATATACTTTGGCGTGTTTATCAAATAGCTTGTTGTATATATTTTTGGTAAAAGACATTTTTCTGCAATTTTTTCAACTGACAATTTCAGAATTATTTTTGTTTAAATAGTACTTATCCCAACAAAATATTTGTTAGTTTTTTTTTTAAAAAAAATAAATTTTTTTTTATGATTGATGAAGAATTTAGATGCTAACATTTTTTTTGGTGATGATGGATTTGGAGTGCCCCGGCAAGCGCCACAGTGCCATCTGCGTCCCGACAAGCATTTTTTTATGTTACTCAGTGAATTATTGTAACAGATGAGTAGTAAAAAAATTGTATTTTTTTTTCTCGCTATTTTTTTGG
Source organism: Iris pallida (assembly GCA_029216955.1). NCBI lineage: Eukaryota > Viridiplantae > Streptophyta > Magnoliopsida > Asparagales > Iridaceae > Iris > Iris pallida. The sequence continues at coordinate 54,950 of JANAVB010024603.1, read as the reverse complement.
CGTCGCTTCATTAGACGTCGAAAAAATAGTTGACATTTTTTTTGGTGCCGCTTGCTTAGGCACAAATTCTTTTGTGTGTTGTTGCCTACTTATGTTGTACGTTTTTTTTAGCGTAATGGCGTAAAAATTGAAAAATTGTCTTGGCTACATAAACAAATTCTGGCACCGCCAAATTTGGGCCTCCTAAAGATAACCTTTTTGGTTAATAATTTTTCAAAGGCAACGCTCATTTTGAGCTCGCACTAAATTGTCACCTATTTTGCACAGTTCGCAAATAGCGTGAATTTCTTGAAAAATCTTATTTACTCTTACATTTGACAAAAATTTTACGAAGTCTCTCCGAATAGGCTCACCTACTTGGGTATGATGTCAGAAAGAACTTGGGGCTTTGTTCTTAAGAGGTCTCCGGTGACCCTCCTCCCTCATTTTCCCGCCTGGTCATATTCACGTAGAGCTACTGAAAGGGGTTGACCGAATATTATTTTTTGCTCAAATTGTATTTATAATTATGCATTTTTATAAGAAACTAATTGAACTCTCTATATCGGCCCGTCGATCGATATAAGAAAAAGTTTTAAAATAAAAATTGTTTTTTCAAAACCGTTGGTTTTATTTACGATTGTTTGTTGTTGCTTATACAAACCAAATCCATATAAACCTGTCGTTTTATATGTTGACTGATCAAGATTTTTTCTCCTGTTGTAGAAAAATGTCGATCAAGATTGATTTTCCCATCCTTGAAGCCTCTGGCAAGAACTACTTGGACTGGACGCAAGACATCCAGAACCATCTAGATGCGCAGGGCCTCTTGGACGTCATCTATAACGAGGAAGAGCATGAAGTGGAAGTCACTCGCTCAATGAACGCCAAAGCGATGATTCTATTCCGCAGGCATTTATCTGACGCCATGAAGTCGGAGTCCATTGAAATCTTCTCGCCGAAGATGCTATGGGACTCTCTGAAAGAGCGCTTCGACCACCAGAAGACCATATGGCTACCTGAAGCACGCCATGACTGGTTGAACCTGCGCTTCCAAGACTTCAAAAGTGTAACTGATTACAACAATGAAGTCTGCAGGATTCGATCACTTCTCCAATACTGCGGTGGGATATTAACCGACAGTGATCTATTGGAGAAAACATACACCACATTTCCTTCAACTGACAACTTGCTCCAAAAGCAATACCGTCAGTCTAAGTTCACCAAGTTTCCCGAGCTCATCACCCAGCTTTTACTAGACGAGAAGAACAGTCTTATTTTAATAAGAAACAACAATTCTCGTCCTGCTGGAACAAAGGCAATTCCAATGCCTGATGCAAACGCTCTCCGTGGACCAAATCCACGGTGGAAACGAGACAAGGGCCAGTCATCCCAGCCAAGGAACAGAGGCGAGTTTAAGTCTCGCCACCCAAAGCGAGGTTCTAACAAGAACCAAGGACCTTTGACTCCTAGGCAGTTTCATGGTAAGAACCAACGGGCCAGTCGTCCCAAAGCGAGAGTGGAAGGCCAAGCGCCTACTCTCTGCTACAAATGTGGTGCTTATGGTCATATGCAACGGACTTGCAGGGCGACCCCCCAAGAAGTTAATAACTATCTTAAGGGGCGTCGGGCCGAAGCAAATCTGGTCATCGAGTGCGAAAATCTAAATCTTGAGACCCCCGATTTTGTAGCAGAAATGGAAGAATAAATCTCCATTTTCTATCTATGTTTGATTTAAGTCATGAAACTTTTGGTGGTTTGTATTTTCTGTTTTCTCGATAAATTAAAGTACTATTTCGAGCACTTTCCTCAAATGTGTGACAAACTTTAATTTTCTTTACTTATAAGCATAGACCAGGGGGCAGTAGATTGTCTGGTTGATAGTGGAACGACTCACACTATCTTGAGAGATAAATCATACTTTATCTCCTATACGCCTAAAGTAACCTCAGTGATAACCATTTTGGGACCCTCAACCCTTGTTCAAGGTTTTGGCAAAGCCCGTTTTTCGTTGTCCAATGGTACTCCCGTTGAAGTATCAGAGGGCTTATATTCTCCAAGGTCCAGTCGTACCTTACTAAGTTTTAAGGATATTCGAGAAAACAGATTTCATGTTGAAACTGCTCGAGAACATGGCTTCGAGTATCTTTTTATTACCTCCACTCAGTACGGCCAAAAGCGTATCTTGGAGAAGTTGAAATGTCTTTCAAGTGGTTTGTATCTCACTACGATACAACACATCGAGAGTAATCTCATTATTCGCCGAGCGCCAGTTGATGAGAGGACTTTTATGCTATGGCATGACCGGCTGGGTCATCCGGGTCAAAATACGATGCTTCGCACTATGAATGCATCACATGGGCATCCTCTTGGAGGAAAGAATTTCGTTATAAATCCGAAAAGCCTATGCCAAGCTTGCTCGATTAGGAAGACGAATCTCAAGCCACTCCATGTGAAACCTACGAGATTGGTTTCCCAATACCTTGAGAGAATTCATGGAGATATTTGTGGACCAATCCAACCAACATGCGGACCATTTAAATACTTCATGGTTTTGGTTGATGCATCGACTAGATGGTCACACGTAGTGTTGTTGTCCAACCAAAATGCAACGTTTCCTAAACTCCTCGCCCAGATCATTAAGTTAAGGGCTCATCATCCGGATTATCCGATAAAGTCTATTAGACTTGATAATGCCGCGGAGTTTACATCGAAGACTTTCGATGATTATTACATGACTTTGGGAATAAATCTTGAACACCCTGTTGCGTATGTTCATATCCAAAATGGCCTAGCGGAAGCTTTTATCAAGCGACTGCAAGTGATAGCGCGGACCTTGGTTATGTGCACCAAACTCCCACTATCTGCATGGGGCTATACAATTTTGTACGCTGCAAATTTGGTCCGTCTGAGGCCCATGGCCACCCAACCACTTTTTGCGTACCAGCTGGTTACTGGATGTGAGCCTGACATCTCACATTTACGAGTGTTTGGGTGCCTAGTCAATGTTCCAATTGAGCCGATAAGGCGTTCAAAATTTGGACCTCAGAAGCGACGGGGAATATATGTCGGTTATAACTCCCCGTCCATCATTCGTTATTTAGAGCCCTTGACAGGCGATCTCTTTACCGCGAGACAGGCGGATTGTGACTTTGATGAGGCAATCTTCCCATCGTTAGGGGGAGAAATGCACGCTAACGTTGATGAGAAACGGCGTGAATTAGCGTGGCATGTGCCCGCTTTTGCTCATCATGATCCTTCCTCTGCACATAGTGATAAGGAAGTGCAGAGGATTCTAGGTCTGCAAGATATTGCAAATCAAATGCCAGATGCATTTAGCGACCTAGTAAAAGTCACGAGATCAATTATACCTGCTGCAAATGTGCCTGCAAGGATAGACGTCCCTGAGAGACGCCATGTTCCTGTGAAACATGTTGCTCCGGTCGAACCCGCCGAGCAAAGGATGCTGCCATCGGCCGTCCAGTTCGCCGCTATTCCCAAGAAGAAGGAAAGACCGGTTGGTTCCAAAGATGTTCTGCCCCGGAAGCGGAGAAATCTTGTTAAAAACGTTTTGCCACATGAGATCATTAAGGATCACGGCGATGTATTAGAAGAGCGCGTTCCAGATGAAACGCCTATTCCTAATCATGCCGATAACCTCGAAATATCCGTCGAGTATGCTAGCTTAGACGATATTTTGAAGCGAAACAAAACTGTCATCGATGATGTGTTCATATACTCAGTGGCCACTGACATTATGAACAATGATGACATGGAACCTTGTAGTGTTGCCGAGTGTCAACGACAAACGGACTGGTCACAATGGAAACAAGCAATCCAGGCTGAACTAGACTCCTTAGCGAAAAGAAGTATGTTTGGACCCGTTGCTCCAACACCACCCAATGTTAAACCAGTTGGTCACAAATGGGTTTTTCTAAGGAAGCGTAATGAGAGAAATGAGATTGTGCGATACAAGGCTCGCCTTGTGGCGCAAGGTTTCTCACAACGCCTTGGAATTGATTACGAGGAGACGTATTCTCCCGTAATGGACGTCATAACGTTCCACTACTTAATCAGTTTAGTAGTTTCCGAAAAACTGAATATGCAGCTCATGGATGTGGTTACAGCCTATCTCTATGGGGATCTAGACACAGAGATATACATGAAAGTCCCTGAAGGACTAAAGATGCCTGAATCAAGTAGTTCCCGACCACGGAACGTGTTCTCGATTAGACTGAGGCGTTCGCTATATGGATTGAAACAATCTGGGCGAATGTGGTATAACCGCCTAAACGAATACTTGATCGGTTTGGGATACGTTAATAACGAAATTTGCCCATGCGTGTTCATAAAGAAATCCACTTCAGGATACGCAATCATCGCGGTCTATGTAGATGACATGAATCTCATAGGAACCGAAAAAGACTTGTCAGAAACTGCTGATATCCTGAAGAGGGAATTCGAGATGAAGGATCTTGGGAAGACACGGTTTTGCCTCGGCCTGCAGATCGAGCACCGTAAAGATGGAATTCTTGTCCATCAAGCGAACTACACCCAAAAGGTGTTGAGACGCTTTAGTCATTTTGACGTTAAGCCGTCCGCTACTCCTATGATCGTCCGCTCTCTAGATATTACTAAGGACCCATTCCGTCCAAAGGAGGACGACGAAGAGATATTGAGTCTTGAGTGCTCTTATCTGAGTGCAATAGGCGCTTTATTGTACTTAGCCCAATGTACTAGACCGGACATCTCGTTTGCTGTGAATTGTCTAGCTCGACACAGCACCGCGCCAACACGCCGCCATTGGAATGGCATAAAAGACATTTTCCGCTACCTTAAGGGTACTATGGACTTGGGTTTGTTCTATCCCTACGCGGTTTTGAGTGAGTCCAACGCTCTTGGCACTCGAAGCAACGCGACCCTTGTTGGCTATGCCAATGCGGGATACTTATCTAATCCGCACAAGGGGCGTTCCCAATCTGGTTATGTCTTTACCATTAGGAACACGGCGATTTCTTGGAGGTCTCGCAAACAGACCTTAGTGGCTACTTCAACGAACCACTCTGAGCTACTCACGCTTTATGAGGCGACTAGAGAGTGTGTATGGCTTCGAGCTGTTATTGGCCATATTCGAAGTACATATGATCTTCCATATGACCCAGATGAACCTGTTGTCGTCTATGAGGACAATACCGCTGTTATTGATCAAGCAAAATATGGTTACATCAAAGGGGATGCTACCAAGCACATATCGCCTAAGTTGTTCTTTACACATGAACAACAAGCGCTTCAGAAGATTGAAGTGCAACATATTGGATCGAAGAATAACCGTGCAGACTTGTTCACCAAGTCACTGCCAAAACACTCGTTCCAGAAACATGTCAGAGCGATTGGACTTAGGAAGCTTTCAGAGCTAGCCTAAGTGAAATATGTTTCTCGCACCCTGTTGTGTGCATGTGAGGGGGAGCGCCCCAACGAGCGCCTCCAAACGCCCTGTTGTGCGTATATCCCGCACCCTGTCGAGTACGAGTGAAAAGGGAAGCATCCTGATGTATGCTTGTGTACTCTTTTTCCCTTCGACCAAAGTTTTTTCCTACTGGGTTTTCTTTGGCAAGGTTTTTAACGAGACACAGTTCAAATCTCTTATTCACTAAGGATTATTATAATCAGGGGGAGTATCCAGTTGTATACTTCTAAACCATCGTGTACTCTTTTGTCCTTCGATCAGCGATTTTTCCCACTGGGTTTTCCCTGACAAGGTTTTGACGAGGCACCTTTGCAAATGATTAAGTTTACCCCCATCACACTGACCTGTGTGTACTCTTTTGTCCTTCGACCAAAGTTTTTTCCCACTGGGTTTTCTTTGGCAAGGTTTTAACGAGGCACAAGTAGGTGGTCATTTTTGAATCTGCAAGCTACAGACAGACAAAGAAGCTCAGAGGTGTTTACAAGCAGAGTTTGTGAAGAGCCAAGGGGGAGTGTTGTAAATCATCTCATCATGGTGAATCATGGTGACTCTTCATTTTGTAACTCATGACTCTTCACTTTGTAACTCCTAAGTGACCTTTCATTATGTAACTCCCAACCTCTCTCTTCCTATATAAAGAGAGGTTGGGATAGCTTGTAGAGATAATTGAGACACATATATTGATATACATGTGAGGTTGAGCTAATTGTCCACAACACTTATGACTTTATTACCTCTCCTTATCTACTATTAGTTACAAGTAGAATCATATTAAGCAACTATTTCTGCAAATTATATAAGGAATATTATTTGGCCAATATTTCTAACTTCTGCCACGCACGAAGTCCGTCCCTCCGGAATAGGAAGAGACGAAAAACAAATGATATCGATATCAAAGAGTATGATCGAATGCAAATTACGAATTCCAATGGAGGTAACTTATTTCAAAAGAAGTTGCCAGATCGGTTGTGGATTGAGATCTTATTAGTACTTAATCCTAATTGTAGGCTCACTCGGTATAGTAATGTAACCGAGACGATATGCTCTAACCTGCATGGGCCACCACACCAATTGGGACTCCCCAGTAGTATTGACCCCTCCTCCATATGTATAAGAGAAAAATGGGCACACAAGGAAGATAAAAATTTATTGCAGTTTTCAAGCTTCTTTCTAGAAAATTTCAAAGTATTTAAGAGTTCCATTGCTACTTTTAGATTTTTAGTTGTAATAAAGAGTTCCATTTTTAGATTTATGATAGTCTATCAGTTGTTCTTTTCACAAAGCTATGCAAGTCGGAATGACAGTTCAAAGTTATACTGAGAAAAGTTGAATTCTATTGCAGTTATTCAATAAAATGAATTATTTCTTCCTATAATGTTGTGTTGTTGAGTTTCAATATTTCAAAAGTAATATATTCATTTTCATTCTTGTCTTGTACAAGTATAATTTAGACTTCTATGGCATCACGCCCGTGGCACTTATCGATTTTACGGAATTAGAGCATGACATATTGGTATCAAAGCACGCTTACATTTCATCGGATTTTGAAACTTATTTCAATTAGAAGTTTTGATGTGATTTTCTTGGTCGATGTTTTAAATAGGGGCTGCATGAAAAAATGTTCCACACAATAAGACCATAAATATTTTATGAGTACTAATGGAATTATTTTGTTTGTTGAATGACTAAGATGATAGTTCAAAGGCAACATCATCGTCTGACCCAATACTCTATTTATTGGAGGCTCAGAAAAGTAGAGGGAGGCCCAGTAGAGACAAATTGAGGAACAACATCGCCAACTTCAAACAACTCCAAACTCAGTTTCAGGCACAATTGGACACGAAACAAAAGCAAGTGGACAATTTGACTCATATTGTCACTACCCTTACAATCGATAACAATGTTCGACAATGGTCGCAGCTCAAGAGACCGTAGTAGTGGACATGGAGAAAGTCGAACTGCCAACACCTAGGAAAAAGTTAACATTCAAATTTTCAGAATTCAAGAATTGTAATGCACTACAGTTCAGCGAGAGGGCGGAACCTGATGAAGTAATAGGATTTTGGCTATATTGGAAGGTTATTTTCGTATGCTTGATATTCAGGGGAATAAAAGAGTAGAGTATGCAACCGTTTAGCTTCATCTTAAGGATCATGAATGGTGAGAGTCCAAGTGACTAGCATTCTATGGTTCCAATTCAAACACCAAAATATCGTAGGGGATATTCAAACAAAGTTTTATCACCCAATACGTTCCTCCAGTTGTTCGTCGAAAAAAAAGAGAACTAGTTCATAAAACTCCGACAAGGAAATATATCAGTAGTGACTATGAAACTGAGTTCTTGAAGAGGGTCAAATTTGCTGGCTGTATGGTACCAAATGATGATAGAAAGCAGAAGATATTTGTACAAGGCTTGAATGAGGGCTTGCAGCGAGATGTTCTGAATCGAAAATATTCATCTTTCCGAGAGGCTTATGAAACAACTCTTGAGATACAAAAGTTTCATCGTCCAGTTGCTCAAGGGCTAACACAGAGCGGTCACATCAACTATCAAAAATGACCTTTTGCTATTGGAGAACTGATGCTCTCAAGCATTAGAACACTGGTGATAAACAAGGACCCTACCAAGCACCACGTTGTACTGAATGCAACCGAGTTACACACCGATGGGATAAGTGTCCAACTGGATGTTTCAAATATCAGGGTATAAACCATAAGTCATTTAATTGCAGGGATAGGGAGGGAATCAAAACCCTCCACAAGACCAGCAACACAACCAGAATGATGGGCAGGTACCAGGAGCTTACCTTCAACAGCTAGGAATGTTTAGAATCAACCACCTAGGGTGTGTTTAGTTTGCGGAAGTGGAGAGAAGTAAAAAAAATTGAAAGTAGAGGATTTGCGTATATATTGCGTATGCGCATCATGTGTACGCATATTTTAAGTGTTCCTTCGTTTGGATGATTATTGGAAGTGAGTTGGAATGTACAACTTTTTGTAGTTCCTTCGTTTGGATGGTTGTTGAAGTGGTAATTAAGAAGTGATGTGGTTTTCCACTTTTGAATGGGAACCACCTCCAAATAGTATTATTCATTATTATTAATTTTGTATGAACTAAAAATTTTATTATTATTATTATTATTAATTTTTTACAAATTTACTGTTTATTCTTGTTATTATTATTATTTATTATTAACTATTAGTATAATTAATAATTATTACTACTACTACTAATTACATATTAAATAATTAATAATAAAAATACTAATTAATTACTAATACTAATTACATATTAATTTACTGGATCCACCCCCACCACTCCTCCACCGCTTTTCTCTTCTCTCACGCCCTTCTCTCTCTCTCTCTCTCTCTCTCTCTCTCTCTCTCCCCATTCTGCTGCTCACCCCATACGCTTCCACGAGAAGGAGGAGGCGGTGGAGTTGGGCTCTCCACCCCCCATGACCTCGACCACGACGACCTCGCCGATCGTGCGCGTCCTCGTCGGTCTCGGGTTCAACCAACTAAAGGAGACGGCGGGTGCATCGGAGCGTGTGTCCACCTCGGAGCCGGCACAGAGCTTCTACGATGCACCACCATCATCCTCGTCGAAGTACCTACGTCAAATAGCGGCTCCTCAAGTAGTTCCGAAGCAAAAGTCCATCCAAAAAATTAGGATGTCAAAAATATGAGGTAGAAGAGACAAGAACTACTATTCATGCCACTTCAGTGAGATCCCAGTTATCAGTAGAAATCAAACCAAACAAATGAAGTGAGTAAACAATTTCCTAAATTCGGATGTCGACCCACTTCCGAACATGGTTCTGTGAACCAAACAGCCCACTAGTGCGCAAGAAAGAGTATGCTTTGACCCAAGCAGAAGATTTGCCTCAAACACTATTATAACCGGTATGCTACTAAATAAAGGTATACTTATTCGGTTATTATTTGATTCGAGTGCTACACGTAGTTTTATATCATTTATTTTTTTGAAGAAAATAAATTATGTATAACCTTGTTAGATATAAACCTTTTTGTTATTACTCCTTTGGGAGTGGATTTGCATGCTAGTTGATTTGCAGGGATGGTATTTGTGATGGAGACAGAACTCTGTCTTTGGAGGCTATAGTACTGGGCATCAAAGAGTACAACCTTACCTTAGGAATATATTAGCTTGGTGCATGTCATGCGATAATCGACTGTGCAGAGAAGAGAGGTTCACCTGCCTGAGAAAACATAGTTCTCTTACTCGCACGGCTCGATGTTTAAGGCTGGGATAGTGATATAGGAAGTGAAGACAAGGCGTATGTTGTATTCAGGGTATAAAGGATACCTTGCCTTGTTCAGAACACTTGGAAGAAGGGTATGGACTCAGATCAAATAGAAGTCGTGATAGAATTTCCCGAGTGTTCCTAAATGAGATAACTGAATGGTATCGGAGTAAGAAATTTAGTTTACAATTGATAGCTTTTCGTACACTCAACCTGTATCGAAGGCACCATATAGAATGACACCAATATAACTTAAAGAACTAAAAGTATAACTACAAGAGTTATTGGACCATGGGTACATTCGTTCATGTGTTTCACCATGGGGAGCTCCAATATTATTTGTAAAGAGAAAGGATGGGATGATGTGGATGTGCATTGACGATCGGGAGATGAATAAAGCGATCATCCGAATAAGTATCCTCGACCAAGGATAGATGATTTGTTTGATCATCTTCAGGGAGCAATTTTATTTTCAAAAGTAACCTTCGTTTTAAAAACCATCAGTTGAAGATCAAGCCTGTAGATGTGCCCAAGTCGGCATTCCGTACAAGATACAAACATTATGAGTTTTTGGTTATGCCATTTGGTTTAATCAATGCTCATGCAGCTTCATGGACTTGATGAACAATGTCTTTTGACCCTTCTTAGATAAGTTTGTGGTCATGTCATGATATTTTGATTTGCTCAAAGGGAAAAAAGACGCATATTGAGCATTTGAGAATTATACAGCAAACACTCCCTAAACATCAACTCTATTTGAAGCTAAGTAAATACGATTTTTGGATGAGTAGCATGTCATTCCTTGGACACGTTATTTCGAAAGAAGGTGTTGTCTTCGACCAAAGGAAGATTGAGGTAGTTGTGGATTGGAAACAATCCACCTTGGCTAGCGAGATTCGAAGTTTCCTTGGTTTGTCATGATACCATTGCAGATTTGTAAAAGACTTTTCAAGGATTGCATCGTCTCTGACTCGCCTCACCCAGAAAGGAGTAGCTTTTAAATGGACGGATGACTGGGAAATTAGTTTCCAAGAACTAAAATAAAGTCTCAATTCCGATTCTTGCTCTTCCGAAAGGCACTAAGGGATTTCAGATTTACATTGCTACATTGAAATTTGGATTAGGATGTGTTCTTATGCAACATGGAAAAACAACATCGTATGCCTCAAGACAGCTAAAGCAGCAGAAAAAAATTATCTGACTCATGGCTTTGAATTGGCAGCGATTTTGTTCGTCTTAAAATTGTGGTGACACTATGATATGTCCTGCAAAATCTGCATTGATCACAAAAGTCTTAAGTATATATTCACACAGAAAGAACTGAATTTGCGACGAAGGCGTTGTATGGAATTGATCAAAGATGATGACTTGTTGATTGCTTAACGCCTAGTAAAGGGAATATAGTGGTTGATGCCGTGAGAATAAAGTTTGTCGAATCATTGTCCACAGCAAATAAAGTTCTACAAAATTTTGTAAGTGATAGGTACGAATTCAGAGTTCGAACCTAGATGGCGCAGCTGGCTCAACTGCAATTAGAGCAAAGTTTGGGAGAAAGAATAAGATCGCACAAAAGGATGACATATTTCTGCAGAAGATACGTAAGTTGATTTTAGCAGAAAATATGACCAATTTTGTGGAGCATGGGGATGGAACAGTACGTGTCAAGAGAAGATTGTGCATTCCTAAGGATGAGGATCTAGGAAAGAAACTACTGACTGAAGCCTATTATGTGAAGTATTCCTTACACCTAGGAAGCACCAAAATATATGAAGGCTTGCACACAACATTTTGGTGGCATGGCATAAAGAAATATGTGGCTCTGTTTGTGGCATAGTGTCTAGCTTGTCAGCATGTGAAAGTTGAACATCAACAGCCTAACGGGGAGATGTAGAACATCGTTATTCCATAATAGAAGTGGGATTATATCTGCATGGATTTTATATTTGGCTTACCAAAGTCAGAAAGACAGAATGACGCAAATTAGGTAATCGCGGACAGATTAACCAAGTTGGCTCATTTTATTACAATTAGAAGTTTCATCGAGCGTCGACCTGTTGGCTCAAATTTATCTTAATAAAATCATCCGATTACATGAGGTACTAGTCTCAATAGTGCATGATACGGATGAATGGTTCTTATCACATTTCTATAATAGCCTTCAGTCGATGATGAGCACGAAGTTGAAACTTAGCTCGACGTATCATCGACAACTAATGGACAGATCGAAAGTGTGAATCAGATCCTTGAAGACATATTGAGACTATGTGTGTAAGATTTGAAGGCGAATTGGAATACATATCTATGATTGGCAGAGTTTGTCTATAATAATAGTTATCAATTGAGTACTCAGATGGAACATATGAGATACTTTATGGATGGAATTGTAGATTACCAATATCTTAGAATAAAGTCGGTAAACGACAAGTTCTTGGATCGGAACTAGAAGAGCAGGTCGTCGTGAAGATTCGCCTGATTCGTGAGAGGCTTCGAGTTGCTCAAAGATGACAAAAGAGTTATGCGGATACTCATCGATGATAAATTTATAGTGGGCGATCATGTGTTCTTAAAGGTAACACCCATACAAGGAGTGATGTGGTTTGGAGTCAAAGGAAAGCTGAGCCCAAGGTTTGTCGGAACCTTCGATATTCTTGAAAGGGTGCCATAGGTGTTGACCCAAACTGGATCACAGTCAACCTAATCTTGATAATTAACAAATTGATATTTAACATGATCCAACTCGACACATAAATCGTCATCAAGCTACAAATCAGACGACTATCAAATATCAAGTCAGACAATCATCATCGACAACTGCTCGACGAATACTGCTGGAACTTGTCATCGGAAGTCTGTATTTTTACACTTTTATTGAGTCTAGGCTATTGTACGTTGAGTCGCATTAAGTACCTCAACCATAGACTAGATAACCAACAAGCTCCACAAACAAAAAGCCAAACTGCCAAAGCCCAACAAAGCCCATGAGCATTCTGTCTCCAAGGAGGCAGAGTTCGGGCCGAACTCTGCCCCCACACAGAGTTCGGACTGAACTCTGTCTCCTAATTTCCAGGAGCTAATTTTTAGGGATTGCTCATTGCAAGTTGTCCAACGACCAAAATTTTAAATTTTGGGACAGAGTTCTGGCCGAACACTGTCTCCCAGGACTAGTATATATAGGCACCCTTTTCTTCCATTTCAAATGATCAAATCTTCTCTTCTCTTCTACTCTTATAGCCTATACATCCTAAAGAGCCATACTCTTCTCATCTACTAGGCACAAAACTTCCCAAGCCTACAAGGTGCTCGGTACGAGTCAATTAGAAGTTTTTGTGCAAGAGTCTTGAAGAAGTCACTTGGAAAATTCTAAGTTTTGCCTCAGCGATCTTTCAAGAAGTTGGCGTGCTCTTCTGAGTAAAGGCACGTGGTTGTAAAGCTATTTCACAAATAGTGGATTTCAATCCTGAGCTAGAGTTCTCATGCCTGGACTAGTCCCCCACGAGGGAAACCAGGTTAAAAATTGTTGTGTCTGCGTATGCTCTCTGATCTTCATTTAATTTCTGTACTTATACTCTGATTAATTATTTGCTAGTTGGGATTTAATAGAGTTGAATTTTTAATTGTTCATTATTGACACAAGTACTCTATTCACCCCCCTGTAGAGTTGCCTACACGTACTTCAATTGGTACCACAGCTCTGTTCACTTGATACAGAATTTACATCCTAGAGTTGATCCATGGCAACCACACAACCCATCCCTACCAACTATTGTGAGGGTCAATCCACAAATAGGCCACCCCTATTTGATGGGACCAACTACACATATTGGAAGACTAGAATGAGTTTTTATCTTAAATCTCTAGACTTCTGTGGACTGTAGTCACTGATGGCTACAAGAAACCTCCCAGAATAACTATCGAGGGGAGTCTCATCGAGAAACCCTACGACAGGTATACTGATCAGGAGAAGAAACAGGCAAGTATAGACGCTAGGGCTATTAATGCTCTCTTCTGTGCCATAGACAGGACAGAATTCAAAAGGGTCTCCACATGCACCACCTCGCACGAAGTATGGAAGCTTTTAGAGGTGACTCATGAAGGGACCACACAAGTCAAAGAATCAAAAGTCAGTCGTCTGACACAGGAGTACGAGGCTTTCAAGATGAAGCCAAATGAGATGATCACTCAAATGTTCACCAGATTCCTCGACATCGTCAACCCGCTATCTTCTCTTGGAAAAGATTATTCCAACCATAAAAAGATACGCAAAGTTCTACGAGAATTGTCGAAGGTCTGGAACCCCAAAGTCACGGCGATCATCGAAGGCAATGATCTCACGGCAATGTCACTAGTAACATTGATGGGCAAGTTGATGACGCATGAGCTCGATCTAAAAGATTTCGAAGAAATTGCTCCAAAAGAGAAGGAGATTGCATTGAGAGCTCATCGCCGAAGAACCAGCTCAGAAGACACTGATGACGATGACTCCGAAGGTGACGACCAAGCTCTCTTAGTTCAAAATTTCAAGAAGTTCCTACGCTGCAACAAAAAGAAGAGAGAACAAAGAGACGATGAGGAAGAACCAACCTGCTTCGGATGCAAAAAGACGGGACATGTCAAGAAAGATTGTCCTGTAGCAAAGAAGGGAAGCAGATATGAGAAGCCGTAAAAGAAGCCAACTACAAGGAAGTATGCCAACACTAGCATCTGGCATGAAAGCGAGGCTAGTGATTCAGATGAGGAAGAAGACTCTCCGTAAAACACGGCTAACGTATGTCTAATGGCGACTTCAGAAAAGGTAAGAGATTCTTTTGATGATTTCTCTTTTGATGAACTTGGTGATGCTTTTAGTGATCTACTTGAAGATCACAAAAAGGTAATCAGTAAATATAAACATGCAATGGATAAGATCAAGGACTACGAAATCGAGATCCATAAACTTTCATGTTTACTAGAAGATGTTAGAAATACTGCACCCACAGAAAATACTGAAGAGGTATCCAAGCTTAAATTAAGCTTACACGATGCCGAATCAATCATTGAGAAACAAACACTTGATATCACGGCTTTAAACAAAGAACTTGCTGAAGAGAAAAATAAGTTCAAAATTGCTACAGGTAGAATACACGGTCTTACTGCTAAATGTGATGAGTTAAATGCTGTCTCTAAGAAATTAGAGATTAAAATGGGCAAGCAGGTTATTCAACCGCAAGTTCAGTCTCATAGTCACAACATGTACAAACACGTGCCAACTCAACACAAAAAGGCACGTCGTCACAAGAACACTCATCCACATGATACACAAAAACATGCTTTCATGTACACCTATTCACATACAGCACGTAAGTGTAGAAGCATGAAAAAGAATAATAATTTATATGCGGCCAGACTCAACATGCGGCTCAAAAGTTCGAAGAATCTTATGCGGCTCGGAAAGACCCAGAGAGCCGCATGCGGCTCTGGGACTTTATGCGGCTCAGGAAGAGCCACGTGGCATCATGCAGCTCAAAATAGGCCGATGACAGCTGGCCATAATTACTTCCTGCAGCTGGCCATTTAATGCTCTGACATAAAGTGACAGCTCTGACGGCTCTGACATAATGAGAAGACGCGTCAGGCTCCTCAAAAGACGATAAAATCTCTGAGACAGCCGGCACAGTCAACAAAGTCCAAAGAAACTCTCCATGCGGACCGCCCAGACCACCTTTATGCGGTTCAGTTGGGGGTTCACCCTTATGCGGCTGCCACCCTCATGCGGCTGTCACCTTCATGCGGCTCGGATTGTGGGGGCCACCCTTATGCGGTTCAGGTGGAGGCCACCCCCATGCGGCTGCCACTCTCATGCGGTTCGGATTGTGGGGTGCCACCCTTATATGGTTTAGTTGGGGTTCACTCTTATGCGGCTGTCACTCTCATGCGGCTGCCACCTTCATGCGGCTCGGTAGTCGGGGCCACACTCATGCGGCTGTCACTCTCATGCGGCTGCCACCGTCTATGCGGCTCGCAGCATAATGGCAGTTGGGACACGTGGCAGAAGATCGACTAAGACTTATTCACCTGCGTTCATACGGCTCTCAGCATAATGGCGGTTGGACACGTGGCAGAAGATTAACCAAGACTTATCCACTCGAATTTGCTGCTATCATCAAATTATCACAATATAGATTTATTGCATTCAACATAACTGCCCGGATCAATTTCCAACAAATAATGCAGATTTGTTGCAATCAACATAATAGCCCAGATTGATTTCCAACAAACAAGATCAAGGCTAATCTTAACCAATCCCTAACCGCCCACTTTTCAAAGAACAATTACTGCACACCCTACTTATCACAAAGTCCTATAAATAGCAAGGTACCATTCCATTGCAAAACACTGGACAGAGAGCGGCGGAGACACAGAGAGACATATAGAGCAAAGAGCACCAGCAAGAGCATTTCTTCACCAGAGTCGAAGCGACGTCCGATCGTCCAAGGAGTAAGGCAGAGTTGATAGCACTCTCTCGAGCCTCTACCGTCACCCTCCCAGAAAAACTAAACAATTGTACTTAGATTGCTTTTCCTAGGTTTTGTTCCTAGGTTCTCTTTGTACGAACGAGTTTGTATTATGAAGTAAAAGTCCAGTCCTTCCATAAAATTATTATGTTCTTTTATAATCAATGGCAAACACGATGGCGACTCTGCTGGGGACTAACTTCTCCACGGCTGAGAAGTTGGTGATGCAATCGGACGTCGTAACGCTCGGCTCCACGCAACAGATGCTAGTCGTCCGCTTCGATCAGCAGGCGTTTGAAGAAATGCTCTCGAACGGGAGCGCTGGCCCGGTCCAGAAGCGAGCCCGTACGAAGAAGGCCCGTAGGGAGTGGAGGCCCAAATCATTTGCTCCTTCCCAAGCTCGGAAAGAAATGCTCTCTGTTGCCCAAGACGGCGGAGAACACTCTCATGCGGCCCTACTTCAGACCGTAGAGGACTCTGCTGTCCCCAAGTCCGGCAGAGGAAAACACTACGATACTGGACTTATAGGGGCAAAGAGGGACTCTATGCGGTCCAAGAAGCCGCCACGTAAGGGCGCCCGCCGCATGGAGAAGGCTCATGCAGCCAAAAAAGCCAGCCGCATGGAGAAGGCTCATGCGGCCACAAAAGCCAGCCGCATGGAGAAGGCTCATGCGGCCACAACTGTCAGCCGCATGAAGGAGACCCATACGGCCACAACTTCCAGCCACATGCAAACTGTTCCCAGCCACATGGAAAACACTTATGCGACTACCAAACTCAGCCGCAAGCCATCCACCCTGCACGGCTCAGGGTCAGTCTTTGACCGCCTCTCATGCGGTCCTGACCCAGAGGATCTCAGCAGGATGTGCCAGACTCTGTGATGCACAACTTGGAATCTTCCTACTATGCACTCTCAGGTGCTAAAAGGAAGAAGTCTAGGACAGCGTGGCCTCGTCGAGCTCAGTTAGCTTTTCCAACTTCTGACCATCAGGGTGTCCCGCTGACTATTACGCGGGCCCCTGATGGAAAGTTGTATAAAACTGTCCGTATCCAACCCCGGTGGCCAACGGACGGGATAGTTATCAAGAATCTCCCAACAACGGCCAGGGGCAAGTACTCTTACTAGCCCCACATCAGGGAGCAGGCGGGATGCCAACACACTCGTGTGCTCGAAACTCTCGGGCCCACAAAACGAGTGACTTGCGTGATGTGATTCTTCACAAGCGCAAGGAAAGGGAAGAAAGCTTGGTGTGCAGAGAGTCCTTTCATGGACAACACTGTACTCAAGTCATCGTCAACTGCTGCTGCAGCAAGTCGGCGGCCCAAGAGGACCGGCAGTCCGTCTTCCAACGACTGCAACATCCAGAACCGATCCTACCACCAAGCTTAGGAGACGAAGCGCTTCATGTCACCTCCTGCAACTCTGCTCAGAAGGTCCCAACTAGCAAAGTAGGGAAGAAGATAAATGTGGCCAGCCCAAAGATTTCAACCAGCACGGCCAAGAAGCTCTCATCCAAACGGTTGTCCACAACCACCATAGGAGGAGTTTATCAAGGCACCCTTTCAAAAACGAAATCGTCAACACTCGGAGATTCGTCATCCCCATCCCTGGGGGTAGCTGAAACTGGGGGTAGCACCCATCCGAACGTCTACGACAATCCGACATTCCAAAAAGATGCTCCGGAGGAAACAATTCCCTCCACAGATGTAGTAGACCCAGACGTCCCCAAGGACGTCCACGGGTCCCAAGACGAGGCAGCCTCCTACGCAGGGGGTAGCACTTCCTCTGAGTCTGAACCAGAGGAGAACATTCCTATATACCCCGACGATTTCTCGATGCAAGGGTATGATTCAGAAAGCACGTCCTCCACCGTTCCTTCCATCTCTCCTCATGTGAGGACGGTGTTTATGACGAACAACGACCAAGACGGTCCCAGTGATCGCCAACGCATTGACACCCTGGAGGCCATACTTCATACCTTGGTCAAACCCGTGGACGAGATCAAAGCGGCCCTACCAACTCTGCAAGAAAGGACGCCTGGCCAGACAAGCTTGGGTCCCGCGGCCAATACAGACTCGAACTCAACCTCGGGCGACAACCCTCCTACAATATCGGCTTCCACCGCGGCAGACGAGGCCAGGGAGGCAAGACGAGAGGTCTAGGAGCTCCGGGCCATGTTCTACGCCCAAAAAACCTGCCAGGACCTCAGGATACGACAACTGTATCCCGCTGCATGGAGAGATGTTCCCTTCCCACCAAGATATAAATCATTCAATATCAATCCATATGATGGGAAGACATTTGCAAGCAGGTACATCACCTACTTTGAAGTCACAACCGACCATCTGCCTCATGACGACGCCATCCTTACGCGGTTGTTCATTGGGGCATTGGAAGGGGTCGCCTTCGACTGGTACCGCAACTTGCCAGACAACTGCCTCCATTCCTTCGTCGGCTTCAAAAACATATTCCTTGAAAGGTTCTATGAGGTAGGACAGGATGTGACAATGTCCACCCTCATGGACATTGTTTAAGGTGAGAAGGAGCTAACAAGGAACTACATTGAGTGGTTTCGCCAAACCGCGATAAAATTGCCCTCTAGCAATCCAGATTCTTCCTTGATTGAAATCTGCCAAAAGAGGCTGTTTCCCACAATCAGCCTCTGGATGGGCGAGATTCAATTCAAGGACTGGAAGACTTTCATCATCAGCGCCACTAGCACAGAAGACAAATTGAAGAAAGCTCGCCAACTAGGATTGCACAACACAGAGGGAGACGACAAGGGCAAACGCCCTAATGCCAACAGCAACAATGGTGGTAATCCCTCTAACAACCGAAACAACAAGGGCAAACAGGCTATGGTGGTCGATACAGCCCCGAAGCCCGAACCGAAGCTGGCAGAGAAGCAGTGGCCGTAGATGACTTACTCCTTCGAAGACAGCCATGTCAAGCCCATCCTTGACATGGTCATACAAGGAGACAGGATTCAGCTCCCTCCACCAAGACGTGAGCCTCGGCTTGCAGAGATGGAAAGCCCAAAGTATTGCCACTACCATCGCTATGTCCACCATGCTACACAAGACTGCTACCAATTATAGCGGTATATCCAGCACCTGATCGACTCTAAGTCTCTGGCCATTGACTTCGAGGAGGTAACTATAGTGGCCAACATGGTGTCTGTCCAATTCGGCAGCTTTCCTCCAACGAAGACTCAAGATGGAGTGGTACCCATCCCCCGGGCGAAGATGGAGGTCGCTAATCTTCTACTTCCCCGAGACCAGGCTGCTGGGCTGGTACCCCTCACCACATTGCGAGGGAAGGTCATGTGGGTCTACCAGGACCTAGTATCTGAAGTAAACCAGCCAGCATCACCCTCTACTGGCAAGAAGAAGGGTAGAAAAGTCAAGTCCTACCGTACAATCTCAACCGACGTCGAAGAAACGACATATGTCGTTTCCCGATCCAGTGCACAAACTCAACCCCCACCGGGTAACTCGGCTGAAGATCATCAGCCGGCTGCTGCTGATGCTCCAGGGCCCTCTCAGCCTCCGACGACCGACAAGCCTAGGCCGAAGGAGACCCGCTTCGACAAACCGCTGCTCCGAAAAGATACGCCTCAGGGACTGGAAAGGCCTTACAACTTTGACATCTTGAAACAATTGGCCAACGCACCGGCCAAATTGTCATTATACGAGCTCTTGAGGCTCTCCAAAGATGTTCGCGTCGCACTGAGTGGCGCACTTCAGAACGCTGACACCTATCTGTCTCAAGTTAAGCTCACAGGAGAAAGCTCCACATAGGATCCTCTGGACAGTGCTTTTACTGGAGCAATGCCCAACATTGTCTTTACTCCGCAGGACATGCTCATTAAGACCAACCTACACGATCGCCCGCTGTATTATACTGGATACGTCGACGACGTAAAGGTGGATCGGATGCACATAGATCCCGGTTCTTCCATAAGCATCATCTCGAAGAGCCTGCTTCACTTCCTAGGCATCCCTATGCATCACCTGACACCTACAAGCACCGCTATCAGCGGTTTCAATTTAGGCAGAAGCTATCCGGTCGGGAAGATTCGCTTGAAGTGCCAAATCGGTGACCTTCAGTCAGAAGTACCCTGCTATGTCATAGACGCGGACACTTTCTATAATATTCTTCTGGGGCATCCTTGGATATACGACTACATGATCGTGCCTTCCACGTTGCATCAGTGCTTTAAGTATGTCGACAAATACGGCTTTGTAAGAACCGAATTTGTCGACATTGATCCTTTCAGAGGGCTTGAATCCTACTACTCAGACTCTTGCTTGTACGAGAAGTCGAAGAGGCACCTTGTCGAAGAAAATACTCAAGCTCAAACTGAGGCGACAATGGGATCAGAAGAACCTCTGACGATCCACCTCCAAGCCCACAAACCAGGCAGAACTGCACCCCTTACAGCCACTTTGCGTAAGGATGCAATCGGTCTCTCTGCACAGGAGGAGCAAATGACTATCCGACTCCCAAGGTCTGGCCAAGCATCGAGACCCACTGTGAAGCCAACGACAATCAGACTGTCAAGAGCCGGTCAACGACAATCTGAAGAGACAAACTCTCCTGATAAGCCAATGGTCATCCGTCTGCCAAGGACAAGGCGTCAGCCCAACACTGAGTCGAGGACTGTTAGTGAGCTACCAACCTCACGTCCTGACCCACCAGCGGGACCCTTGGTGATCAAGCTCCCCAGATCGTCTTCCCAAGCTTCAATAACGCAGGGGGTTGCTGAACTGGAGCTGGGGACAAACCAACAATTCAGCACCAAGCCGGGGACCGCTAGCGCACTGACGACTCCACGTCCTGCCCCATCAACGGAACCCTTGATAATCAGGATGCCCAGATCATCCTTCCAGTCTTCACTAATACATGGGGTAGCTGAATAGGAGAAAGAGTTGGCCAAGTATGTGGCCGCATACACTGATGTTCCTTCCGCTGACGATGTAATTCCTCCTAAAAAGATACCTTACTTCATCAATAAAGGGTTATCTTTGAACTACCTCGAGCTTGATAAGCTTCGTGTAATGTATGCGATGGAACACGGTATAGGCACTAGCTTACACATACAAGTAACCGATGTCTATACCACGAACCAACTTACTCTCGTGGAAGGCGTCTGCTTCATAATCGAAGGAGAGGATCATCCAATCATCTTTGGTCGGAAGAACGATCCACAGCCCTTCAGGCTAGAAGAAGTCGATCTGGAACCCGACACTAGGAGACTGCCCCTTTATCTGTATAGCTCTCGATCCAAGTACCTCATACAAAAATAGGGGTATGATATGGAGGCTACACCAGGCCTGAACTATGGCACCGGCCGACGATTACCTTTACAATTGCCAGTCCCGGCTGGGAAGCCACATGATTACTACAGCAAGACCAGACATGGTCTAGGCTATGTTACTCCTGTGACAACCCCCGAGAGCTCAGATGAAGAATGCGAATGGCACTCTCATTCGTCCGGTTCATCCACTTCTGATTCAGATGTTAGCATTGGGGACATGCTCAGGCAGACTTGGACTGTCAATATGGTATTCGCCGATGCCTACGAAGAAGATGAAGACATTCCTGAACTTCTTGAGTTAGAGCCGTGGGCCCAACAGCTAGACGCACAATGGGAGAAGCGGTTCGAACAAAGAGAGCCTTCCACCGAAGATGAGGTCATGCAAGTTGACCTCGGCGATGAGTCCTCTCCAAAACCAATCTTCGTTAGCAAAAGTCTGACAGACGAAGAGCGAGAATCGCTACTGCAACTCATCAGAGAATATATCGACATGTTCGCCTGGATCTATGAAGACATGCCAGGGCTAAACCCCGAGGTTGCACTTCACAAACTCAACATTCGTCCGGACGCAAAGTCGGTCAAGCAGCAGCAACGAGGGTTCCGTCCAGACATCATGAACTCTATCGAGGCCGAGGTCAACAAACTAATAGCCAGCGGCTTCATTCGCGAGGGACAACATCCAGACTGGGTAGCCAACATAGTACCAGTCCTCAAGAAGAATAGGAAGATCTGAATCTGCATCGACTTCCGGAATCTGAACGAGGTGTGTCCTAAGGATGAGTTTCCCCTCCCTATTACAGATATAATGATTGACAACACCTGCGGCTTCGAGCGCATGTCATTCATGGATGGCTTCTCAGGGTATAATCAAATCAAGATGTTCCCTGACACGAAAAGCATACATCATTTCGAACACCGATTGGCACATACTGCTATACAGTCATGCCTTTTGGTTTAAAGAATACTGGCACCACCTATCAACGAGCCATGAGCGTCATCTTCAGAGATCACTTATGCAAGACAGTAGAGTGTTATGTCGACGACATCACCGTCAAGAGCCGCTCTAAAGAAGATCATCTGCATGATCTGAAGACAGTGTTCGACCTGATGCGGGCGCACAATTTGAAGATGAATCCTACGAAATCCTTCTTGGGCGTATCCAGCGAGAAGTTTTTGGGTCTTATCGTTACCTTCCAGGGTATCCATGTCCACCCTGAGAAGACGAAAGCAATTATGGAGATGCGTCCCCCAAAAAATATCCGCGAACTCAGAGGCCTTCAAGGAAGGCTAGCTTACATCATGAGGTTTATCTCTAACCTCTCAGGACGATATCAGCCCTTCACGTACCTCATGAAGAAAGGCGTCTCCTTCGTATGGAATGAAGAGTGCCAGCGTGCCTTCGACACCATCAAAGAATACCTGTCGAACCCTCCAGTCCTGGTGGCCCCAATTGCTGGAAAGCCATTCCTGCTCTATGTGCGAGCTATGGAGCATTCTCTCGGTGCTCTACTAGCACAAAACAATAATACAGACCATGAACAAGCCATCTACTACCTCAGACGAATGATGATAGGGCCTGAGCATCGATATACTGTCGTGGAAAAGGAGTGCCTCGCTCTAGTATTCACCATTCAGAAGACGCGACATTACGTCACGGGACAAACCATACATGTAATATCACGAGTCAACCCTCTCAGGGTCCTCATGACCAAACTAGGGGCACTCAGCTCTCGTCTCGCTACTTGGGCAATATTATTGTCTCCCTACCACATGATCTTCGTCCCGCAGAAGGTTGTTAAAGGTCAAGCTCTAGCGGACTTTTTAGCAGCCCATCCAGGTTTGGAGTCAGCCAGAATATACGAAGAGATCCCATATAAGGTCGCCAATTCAAATGTGGTCTCCCATGATGCGGTTTGGCGAATATTCTTCGACGGCACCTCAAGAACTGGGCCCAAAGGCAATATCGTAGTCAGAGTCAGAGTGGTGCTAATTTCTCCCTCCGGGTTGGTGATCAATCGGGCGTACTCCCTCACGGAACCTTGTTCAAACAACGTCGCAGATTATAATGCTCTGGTTATCGGCCTCCAACTTGCAAAAGAACTGGGGGTAGAGCACCTTGAAGCATATGGCGATTCACAACTAATCGTTAACCAGATCCGGGGTTCATATAAAGTTCGTCATGAAGACATGATCCCCTATCACCAAATAGCGATTGACATCATCTCGTCCTTGGAAGGGTTCTTCATAGAACACGTTCCCAGGCTCCAGAACATTGAAGCCGATGCCTTAGCAGGCCTTGCCGTTTTCCTAGCGGTTCCGAATTATGCTCACCACTTGGTTGACGTAATAGGCCGTGAATTGGTCTTTCCCAAGAACAATGTTCAATGTGTTGAGAGTTACTCCGCTCTGACAGTCGACGAAGCACCAGACTAGAGATAGCCATTCATTGACTTCATAGTCTACGGCATCTTGCCGGAGAATCCAAAAGAAGCCACCTCTGTCAGAAGACGCTCTCTCAGATTCTTCTACGGTACAGAGACGAACCTGCTGTATCGACGATCATACGATGGATTACTGCTTCGATGTCTGTCAAATACAGAATCCAAAGAAGCCGTACGTGAAGCTCATGATGGCGTCTGTGGAGCCCATCAGCCTGGCCCAAAATTATAAAACTGTCTTCAACGAATGGGTTAATACTGGCCTACGATGGTAGCGGATGCGATAGACTATGCAAGAAAGTGCAAATCTTGTCAAGTCCATGCAGATTTCATCCATCAACCATCCGAGTTCTTACATCCAACGGTGGCATCCTGGCCATTCGAAGCATGGGGAATGGACATCATCGGTCCGATCACTCCACCTTCGTCCAGAGGATACCGCTTCATACTCGCAATGAAAGATTACTTCTCCAAATGTCACGACCCACACCCACTGTGAGGGTACGAGAACGTAACAACGCCCAGCTTACGCCGCAGTGTCGGCGGTAGAACGCTGTCCTAGGTCAACGTACATCTAGCAATATAATACTAAGCAGTAAATGAACTCAATCACAACTAAGGAAGAAGAAAGCACGATAAGATATAGAACTCAAGGAAATACTGAAGAATAGAAAAATCTAAGATAACATCCCAGCAAATATCTAGAGTACATATCTCAGCTACTGAATAAGAAAGAATATATACAACTCAACATCTCTGAACAGAAGTAAAGTATAGCTAAACAGTCTCAAGACAACATGAAAATAAGATAAGGCCTAACTAAACTAGTCTAGGCAGTGGGGGTGATGTCCTCAGCTGGAGCTGTCCCGTAGAAGGTATCCTTCCAGGCCTCCTCCTCGTCGTCTGTAATATTTTCAACAGGTCCAGTCAGGACAGGAGCGAGTACAGTACATCTCAACAGTTCATAGCAGGTTAGAAAATATAATCATGCAGTAAAGTAAGATATAGATACTGAAGAAATGCAGTATGTAAACAGAGAAAGAAAACTGTAATGGAAATATCTACTATAAGTAAAGAGCTACCAGTGACTAGTGATTTAGAGCACAAAGTCGACATGTGAACGGCTTGATTTGTACATGGCTATACTAAAGAGGCGTACATGGCAATTCTACTTTGGAATTGTTCACATGGCTATTTATACTCCCCCGTACCCCCAATTAATACACAAGGATCCAACCAAGTTATGTTATGATTCTATGTAACAGCCCCCGAAGGGTGGTAAGCCTCCGAAAGGTGATAAGCCCCCAAAGGGTGATATGCCCCCAAAGGGTGATAAGCCTCCGAAAGGTGATAAGCCTCCAAAGGGTGATATGCTCCCAAAGGGTGATAAGCCTCCGAAAGGTGA
Organism: Iris pallida; assembly: GCA_029216955.1. Lineage (NCBI taxonomy): Eukaryota > Viridiplantae > Streptophyta > Magnoliopsida > Asparagales > Iridaceae > Iris > Iris pallida. The sequence continues at coordinate 29,581 of JANAVB010024603.1, read as the reverse complement.
TAAGCCCCCAAAGGGTGATATGCCCCCGAAGGGTGGTACATAGTAGTCCCATAAATGGGATGAGGATTCAAAGAAGACTCTGTGATCATATAGGTATATGTCACAAGTGATCAAAGAACCAAAAAAAGCATATGATACGCTATGTAAGTGAAACGCACAGAACATAGAGTACCCGATGCTCCCTGAAGGGATAACATCTCAGAGAGGGATCCATATTGTACTAATCCGTGTGACCAACGTGCCAGTATCAATTAAAGTAATTTAATGCAGAAAAATAATTCTAAGCAGGATATGAAATGATCAGAGAATGTACTCGCCTCGTATCTGAACGTCTGAAGTAAATGTACTGTCCGAGGAGAGGTGTCTGGCTCCTAATCAGAACAGCACAAGTCACAACAAGTCTAAAATGATATAATGAAGTCTTACTATGCATTCTACATGATTCTAGGTCAATCTAGGCCAAAGTCAACACTTGGTCAACTTCAGTCAACTATACTAGTCAAGGCTAGGTCAACCAAGTCAAACCTATGTCAAACTAGTCTACACTAGGCTAACAAGGCTATTCTAAGTCTAACTAGACTACACAAGTCAAATCTAGGCCCACTAGGCATACCATGCCATAGGCTAAAAGACTAGGCCATGGGCCAATAGGCTAAGCCAAGTCTAAACAACCTACAAAATATCTATACCCATAACACATGTATACATATATCATATCACATAATATCCCATACTCTATAACATAACATATCACATGGTATCATATATATATATACATTTCACACATTATATATATATAACTAATATATATAGGTACACTACTATGATATGTTTTATAGGTTACAAGTATATATAACAATGCATATATTGTATATCTATAGGGATTAGAGAGGGGACACATGAGTGTGTGTGTGTATCATAACATGAGTGTGTGAGCTTGTGTGATAGAGAGTGTGGTGTGTGGGTGAGAGAGTGAACATGTGAGGGAACAAGGTGTGTGTGTGATGAAAATTTGGTGAGAAACAGGGAAAAATCAGTGAGGTATAGAGTGTGTGTAATAGGCTAGAGTGTCAAGAGGGTATAACAAACTTGTTTGTGTGTAACATGTGTGAAAGTGAGTGAAACATGAAAACAGTGATAAAGTGATGGCTAACAGTGAATAGGAGAGTCACATGTGTGTTCTCAGGTGGAAGGAATGAGTGTGTTAGCTCTAAGGTGGCAAGAATGCATACAAGGGTGTAGGGTGTCAATGACAGGAATGTGTGGTGTCTAATGTGTTCATTCAATGCATTAATATCAGGAATTTAACTAAACTCAGGAAACCTCTCATAGGTTCAACCTCAAATCAACAGTTAAAGTAATGTATGACTGTGAATCAATGTTGAAAATCAACTAACTAATTATCCCAAAATATGTAATCAATGTGAATCAACTTCCAATCAGTTTTAAAGATAGGAAATCAATTTGGTATTTAAGAAACTATGGGAATCAAGATAGTTTGCAGGAATGGAAGTTAGGTGGTTGATATTACAATGGTGTAGGAATGCATGACAGGAATATATGTTTATATACAATGTGCAGGAAAAATATGACAGTGAACTGTGTGAACCATTTAATGTGGTACTCATGATTCCCTTACATTGTAAATCAATGACAGGTATACAGTGATCTCAGGTTTTACAAGCCTCCATTCTCAGGTTATCTAGAGTCCGATTTTCAGTTTCCTATGTTCGAATTTAAAGAACCCACATGTGACCAATTCCTATACTTAGGAAGAGGAATCAAAATCAGTTTAAAAGAAGGGACAGGAACCAACTCTAACATTCATTTACAGTACAATAAAAGGAACAAATCTCAGTTATCATTATCAGTGAATCTCAGGATTTTGTGTGTAAATGTGTCTATGGTATGAAATACATGTGTATGTCTATGTGTAGGGAAGACAGTGAAACAGCACTGTGGGAGTGTGTGTATATCATCACATGGGTGTGTAATTGGCAGTGATGTGTCAAGAACATGGTGTGTACATTAGAGACTAGAAATGGTCTTTAGTTCTCAGGAAAATATATAGCAAATGACAGTGTTCAGGATTCCTGTTTACACATTACTCCCAAAACCAATTCGAAACCCAAATTCCCTTGTTAACATCAAAACCTAACATGTACACAATCACTAAGCTACATATAAGTGAACTAATCATGGTAATTTATCATTTTGAAATCAGTTAAAGAACAATTTAATCTCAGAATAGTAATTATGTGCAGTGTGTATCAGTCAATTTGGGAAACATGAAATTAATGAATCAAAACATGTAATTATTGCAAGAAGTTGGTTGGTAATTGTTCTAGCACATGTGTACGTGTCGTGGGGTCACATCGTGTCCAACCAAGTCGACACAAATATGTCCAAACAACAAAACACACACACAGACACGAACTGTGCACTGACAGTGTCGTGCACGCGTGCACGTGTGTCTAGTGCACGACACAGGCCACGTGGTGACACGTGGCCATGCACACGAGTACACCTAGGGTACAGGTATGTGTCCACGTGACTGAAACGTGTCCAAGTGGTGTCGTGTCATAGCTACACGTGCGTATCAGACGCGTTTTCTCGTGCGGCACAGCACAGTGCGTGACCAGTGCAGCCTCGATTTCGTGTTCGACACAAATCGAGGTGCACAGAAAGTTTGGGGGAGTGTGCGCAGACACTGCCCCCGTGTCCATGCAAATTTTGGCGTGTCCTAGTGTCGTGTACAGGGTGCACGAGACACGTGGTAGCAGGAAAGCTACAGTGCTCGCGCGCGCACGTGAGCACAGCGTGTTCGTGTCCAAAATACGACACGACACGACACGAAAACTACATCAGTGAATCAAAATCGTATAAGCGACACAAAACCCTAAATTCCTATTCAAACACAATTCAAAAATTCGGTCGAACACCTGTACCTGTCACTGATACGTGTCCGATACGGACACGTACAGGACACGAAACTGGGGAAACCCTATACCTACAGAATCAGGACTCATAGGGCTAGATGAATATGCAATTTAAACCTAGTTTTAATGGGTGGAATAGAATGTACCTATTGGTTGTTCTTCACACAAAAAGTCTCTTCCAAGGAGTTCTTCAAAGCCACCCCAAATCCCCAAATTGATGCAAATCTAAGATTTGACTCCACCAACAGCAAGAGAACATTGATTAGATCATAATGGAAGAAATCTCACTCAAAAAGGAGTTCTATTGATTAAACTAGGAAGGAATTTAATGGAGGCTTACCTATTTCCTTAAGAAATGAAGAACTACAAAAGAAGGAGGAACAAATCCCCATAGAGACATTATATAGGCAAGGGGGGTCTCTTGGCTGGTCATAATAGTTAGGGTTAGGGTTTTTAGGTTTCATCCTATGGCTAGGATTGAATCAAGGGAAATAGATGGCCTAGAACAAAGGGTTCTATCCAAGTTCCTTGCAAATCACTCAACCATAACTAAACTTGACTTAACCCCTTAGCCAACCCATCTAATTCTCAAAGTGGCTCACTAAGTTAGTTATGACCCATCTAGGTTAGGTCCAATGTAGGTTAGGCTAATCTAAACCACATGGAGATTAATCAAATAATATTAAATCACACCATTCAAATAAATCATTTTAAATTCCTAATAAAATATATTAAATTCAAATAATTCAAAAATGACAAAAATACCCTCAAGCTAAAAATGATAAATAAAATATCCTAATCACATGGCTAGGCTCTAGGGTAGACAGTCTCTACGGTTCACTAGCAAAACACCTAAAATCTCAAGTCATGAATTTAAATAGTTTAAAAATAATTAAAAATCACTAACAATCATAATGTGAAATAAATATCATTAAATAATAATTATAATTATAAAATTTCAAAATTACCCTCTTTTGGAAAACTGGGTGTTACAATCCTACCCACCTTATAAAAATTTCGTCCTCGAAATTAAGATGATCGTACCCCTTCTAGGTTAAACCCCCAGCAATCATAGTCTCAGAATCTATCTTAATCATACAGTTGAAAAGTGTAACCTATGGGGGTCATGGCATGCAATATCAGTCTGGGGTCTCATCTAGTTATACCAACCATGCTACAGTACCAGGCAATCACAAGGTATCAAAACATACAAGCAAGGGATGCATCAAAATTCTCAAAAAGGAATACTAAGGTTAGGTCAAACTCACCTCCAGCTAGGTCTGAGAACCAGAACTCCCTCCTGGAAGCAGGGCCCTGGTTGGGGCAGGTATAGCAGGGCAGTGCTGCACCCAGTGTGCAGCTGAACCACAGATTAGGCATAATCCTAGTCTTTTTCTACAGTTGTTCCACTTGTGTCCAGACTTCTTGCAGTAGGCACAGATAGACTCTGGCTCAGCTGACCTCTGCTGGACAGGAGACTGGGCTGGGTATGATGATATAGGCTGGATAAATGGGTACTCCTCAAACTCTGGGTAGGACTGGGTACTGCTCCTCGCCCTCTTGGAGCTAGGCTCTCCTCCTAGAAGCACAGAGTCCCGCAGACGTAGCAACCTCTGGATTTTCTCCCTCATGGCCTCCTCATGAACTCTCTGTGACTCCATCAACCTTTCTTGGAAAAATACAAACACCTGGGCTGCGTCAAGTAGCAAACCTCCGGGTGGTACAGTATGGAGTACAGAGGGTAGGGAAGGGCTCTCGGTCTCAGGCAAATCCGCCGCTCTCTCCTGAACGACAGGAGATGAAGGAAGACTCTCTGGCGAGGCTACCACCATCTCCTCAATGGCAGGAGGTGCCACCACCCCCTGATCAGATAGAGGGATAACTATCTCCTGAACAGTAGGAGGTGGAGGCACACTCTCAGTAGCTACAGCTGCTTTCAGACGACGGGCTCGGGTCATGGGTGCCATACTGAAAGAAAAGAAAATAAAATAAAAATAAATCAATCATCAAGGCTGAAAAAAAACTAGTAAATATAAACAAAGGAGAATCAGCTACAAGAATCATTATTTAAAGCCAGGCTATACTATCATTCCTAAGACAAGGGCCTAATCACAAGTCATCAAATTATCACACTAAGAAAGAACTACATATGTATAAGCTCTATAAAGCTAAAAGATCTCTACTCCTAAATTATTTGATGATAGAAAATAATTCATAATAACTGGAATGAAGATAGAGATGATATATTTAAGAACCTTTCCAAGATACAATCTGATAATCATATGCGTCTGTCCAAAAAAATCATGATACTCAGAATCCCCGCCACGCTAGTAAGCAAGGCTGCGATAAACGGTAGAGTCCATAACAGGGGCATGCACCTCTATAATTATGTCATCTAGAATTCTCTCTATGCCGCCTAGTATAGCTGCGAGAAATTCCAAATCTCATAACCAAGATACGTACATCCGAAGTCAGGTCTCTATGTTTCCGCCACGCCAGCTAATATAGCTGCGATAAACTCTAGGTTCCATAACCAAGTAGACGTTTTACCATCCCTGTATTCCCGTCGACATATGTTATCAGAAAAATATCGTAACTCAGGCCATAAAAATTTATCTCGATAGAAAAATCAAATCAACAACGATCCAACAAAATCAAATTCAATAATCAAGGAGTGAGAGCAACAAAACAAGGGAAATGATTCAAATTGAAGTTTAAATAAGATTCTCAAGGGTCGTCCCAGGAATCTTTCAAGGAATCCTTACTGTGATTGAGTACCTTCAAAATATATATATCCTAATCACTGCAGGCTGTAGTGGTACTCTAGTTCGAATACCACTACACAAACTCGACCTGCATGGGCCACCTCTAAAAATGTGTCACGACCCGCACCCACTGTGAGGGTACGAGAACGTAACAACACCCAGCCTACACCGCAGTGTCGGCGGTAGAACGCTGTCCTAGGTCAACGTATATCTAGCAATATAATACTAAGCAGTAAATGAACTCAATCACAACTAAGGAAGAAGAAAGCACGATAAGATATAGAACTCAAGGAAATACTAAAGAATAGAAAAATCTAAACTACTGAATAAGAAAGAATATATACAACTCAACATCTCTGAACAGAAGTAAAGTCTAGCTAAACAGTCTCAAGACAACATAAAAATAAGATAAGGCCTAACTAAACTAGTCTAGGCAGTGGGGGTGATGTCCTCAGCTAGAGCTGTCCCGTAGAAGGTATCCTCCTAGGCCTCCTCCTCGTCCTCTGTAATATTTTCAACAGGTCCAGTCAGGACAGGAGCAAGTAAAGTACATCTCAACAGTTCATAGCAGGTTAGAAAATATAATCATGCAGTAAAGTAAGATATAGATACTGAAGAAATGCAGTATGTAAACAGAGAGAGAAAACTGTAATGGAAATATCTACTATAAGTAAAGAGCTACCAGTGACTAGTGATTTAGAGCACAAAGTCGACATATGAACGGCTTGATTTATACATGGCTATACTAAAGAGGCGTACATAGCTATTCTACTTTGGAATTGTTCACATGGCTATTTATACTCCCCTGTACCCCTAATTAATACACAAGGATCCAACCAAGTTATGTTATGATTCTATGTAACAGCCTCCGAAGGGTGGTAAGCCTCCGAAAGGTGATAAGCCCCCAAAGGGTGATATGCCCCCAAAGGGTGATAAGCCTCCGAAAGGTGATAAGCCCCCAAAGGGTGATATGCCCCCAAAGGGTGATAAGCCTCCGAAAGGTGATAAGCCCCCAAAGGGTGATATGCCCCCGAAGGGTGGTACATAGTAGTCCCATAAATGGGATGAGGATTCAAAGAAGACTCTGTGATCATATGGGTATATGTCACAAGTGATCAAAGAACCAAAGAAAGCATATGATACGCTATGTAAGTGAAACGCACAGAACATAGAGTACCCGATGCTCCCTGAAGGGATAATATCTCAGAGAGGGATCCATATTGTACTAATCCGTGTGACCAACGTGCCAGTATCAATTAAAGTAATTTAATGCATGAAAATAATTCTAAGCAGGATATGAAATGATCAGAGAATGTACTCGCCTCGTATCTGAACGTCTGAAGTAAATGTACTGTCCGAGGAGAGGTGTCTGGCTCCTAATCAGAACAGCACAAGTCACAACAAGTCTAAAATGATATAATGAAGTCTTACTATGCATTCTACATAATTCTAGGTCAATCTAGGCCAAAGTCAACACTTGGTCAACTTCAGTCAACTATACTAGTCAAGGCTAGGTCAACCAAGTCAAACCTATGTCAAACTAGTCTATACTAGGCTAACAAGGCTATTCTAAGTCTAACTAGACTACACAAGTCAAATCTAGGCCCACTAGGCATACCATGCCATAGGCTAAAAGACTAGGCCATGGGCCAATAGGCTAAGCCAAGTCTAAACAACCTACAAAATATCTATACCCATAACACATGTATACATATATCATATCACATAATATCCCATACTCTATAACATAACATATCACATGGTATCATATATATATATACATTTCACACATTATATATATATAACTAATATATATAGGTACAATACTATGATATGTTTTATAGGTTACAAGTATATATAACAATGCATATATTGTATATCTATAGGGATTAGAGAGGGGACACATGAGTGTGTGTGTGTATCATAACATGAGTGTGTGGGCTTGTGTGATAGAGAGTGTGGTGTGTGGGTGAGAGAGTGAACATGTGAGGGAACAAGGTGTGTGTGTGATGAAAATTTGGTGAGAAACAGGGAAAAATCAGTGAGGTATAGAGTGTGTGTAATAGGCTAGAGTGTCAAGAGGGTATAACAAACTTGTTTGTGTGTAACATGTGTGAGAGTGAGTGAAACATGAAAACAGTGATAAAGTGATGGCTAACAGTGAATAGGAGAGTCACATGTGTGTTCTCAGGTGGAAGGAATGAGTGTGTTAGCTCTAAGGTGGCAAGAATGCATACAAGGGTGTAGGGTGTCAATGACAGGAATGTGTGGTGTCTAATGTGTTCATTCAATGCATTAATATCAGGAATTTAACTAAACTCAGGAAACCTCTCATAGGTTCAACCTCAAATCAACAGTTAAAGCAATGTATGACTGTGAATCAATGTTGAAAATCAACTAACTAATTATCCCAAAACATGTAATCAATGTGAATCAACTTCCGATCAGTTTTAAAGATAGGAAATCAATTTGGTATTTAAGAAACTATGGGAATCAAGATAGTTTGCAGGAATGGAAGTTAGGTGGTTGATATTACAATGGTGTAGGAATGCATGACAGGAATATATGTTTATATACAGTGTGCAGGAAAAATATGACAGTGAACTGTGTGAACCATTTAATGTGGTACTCATGATTCCCTTACATTGTAAATCAATGACAGGTATACAGTGATCTCAGGTTTTACAAGCCTCCATTCTCAGGTTATTTAGAGTCCTATTTTCAGTTTCCTATGTTCGAATTTAAAGAACCCACATGTGACCAATTTCCATACTTAGGAAGAGGAATCAAAATCAGTTTAAAAGAAGGGACAGTAACCAACTCTAACATTCATTTACAGTGCAATGAAAGGAACAAATCTCAGTTATCATTATCAGTGAATCTCAGGATTTTGTGTGTAAATGTGTCTATGGTATGAAATACATGTGTATGTCTATGTGTAGGGAAGACAGTGAAACAGCCCTGTGGGAGTGTGTGTATATCATCACATGGGTGTGTAATTGGCAGTGGTGTGTCAAGAACATGGTGTGTACATTAGAGACTAGAAATGGTCTTTAGTTCTCAGGAAAATATATAGCAAATGACAGTGTTCAGGATTCATGTTTACACATTACTTCCAAAACCAATTCGAAACCCAAATTCCCTTGTTAACATCAAAACCTAACATGTACACAATCACTAAGCTACATATAAGTGAACTAATCATGGTAATTTATCATTTTGAAATCAGTTAAAGAACAATTTAATCTCAGAATAGTAATTATGTGTAGTGTGTATCAGTCAATTTGGGAAACATGAAATTAATGAATCAAAACTTGTAATTATTGCAAGAAGTTGGTTGGTAATTGTTCTAGCACATGTGTACGTGTCGTGGGGTCACCTCGTGTCCAACCAAGCCGACACAAATGTGTCCAAACAATAAAACACACACACAGACACGAACTGTGTACTGACAGTGTCGTGCACGCGTGCACGTGTGTCTAGTGCACGACACAGGCCACGTGGTGACACATGGCCATGCACACGTGTACACCTTGGGTATAGGTACGTGTCCACGTGACTGAAACGTGTCCAAGTGGTGTCGTGTCATAGCTACATGTGCGTATCAGATACATTTTCTCGTGCGGCACAGCACAGTGCGTGACCAGTGCAGCCTCGATTTCGTGTCCGACACAAATGGAGGTACACTGAAAGTTTGGGGGAGTGTGCGCAGACACTACCCCCATGTCCATGCAAATTTTGGCGTGTCCTAGTGTCGTGTACAGGGCGCACGAGACACGTGGTAGCAGGGAAGCTACAGTGCTCGCGTGCGCGCGTGGGCACAGCGTGTTCGTGTCCAAAATACGACACGACACGACACAAAAACTACCTCAGTGAATCAAAATCGTGTAAGCGACACGAAACCCTAAATTCCTATTCAAACACAATTCGAAAATTCGAATGAAATGCCCTTTGTGGCATTTCGTCGAACACCTGTACCTGTCACTGATACGTGTCCGATACGGACACGTACAGGACACGAAACTGGGGAAACCCTATACCTACGGAATCAGGACTCCTAGGGCTAGATGAATATGCAATTTAAACCTAGTTTTAATGGGTGGAATAGAATGTACCTATTGGTTGTTCTTCACACAAAAAGTCTCTTCCAAGGAGTTCTTCAAAGCCACCCCAAATCCCCAAATTGATGCAAATCTGAGATTTGACTCCACCAACAGCAAGAGAACATTGATTAGATCATAATGGAAGAAATCTCACTCAAAAAGAAGTCCTATTGATTAAACTAGGAAGGAATTTAATGGAGGCTTACCTATTTCCTTAAGAAATGAAGAACTACTAAAGAAGGAGGCACAAATCCCCATAGAGACATTATATAGGCAAGGGGGGTCTCTTGGCTGGTCATAATAGTTAGGGTTAGGGTTTTTAGGTTTCATCCTATGGCTAGGATTGAATCAAGGGAAATAGATGGCCTAGAACAAAGGGTTCTATCCTAGTTCCTTGCAAATCACTCAACCATAACTAAACTTGACTTAACCCCTTAGCCAACCCATCTAATTCTCAAAGTGGCTCACTAAGTTAGTTATGACCCATCTAGGTTAGGTCCAATCTAGGTTAGGCTAATCTAAACCACATGGAGATTAATCAAATAATATTAAATCACACCATTCAAATAAATCATTTTAAATTCCTAATAAAATATATTAAATTCAAATAATTCAAAAATGACAAAAATACCCTCAAACTAAAAATGATAAATGAAATATCCTAATCACATGGCTAGGCTCTAGGGTAGACAGTCTCTACGGTTCACTAGCAAAACACCTAAAATCTCAAGTCATGAATTTAAATAGTTTAAAAATAATTAAAAATCACTAACAATCATAATGTGAAATAAATATCATTAAATAATAATTATAATTACAAAATTTCAAAATTACCCTCTTCTGGAAAACTGGATGTTACACCAAATGGGCGAAAGCTGTTCCGCTTGCAGACGTGAAGACATCAAACATGATCAACTTCCTTAAGCATCACGTCATCTATCGCTTCGGACTGTCCCGAAGGATCATCCACGATAATGGTCCACAGTTCGCAAGCCACGCCTTCTATCAGTTTTATGACAAACATCGGATCCAGATTGTTGCCTCAACACCGTACAATCCGGCGACGAATGGTTTGGCGGAAGCGTTCAACAAAACTATAATCAGGCTGCTCAGGAAGTTCATGTCTTCCAACAAACGCGACTGGAATGAAAAGCTTGGCGAATGCTTATGGGCGTACCGTACTACAGTCTGGAATGCACCGGGAACACACCATTCTCTCTGGTATACGGCAGTGAGGTAGTTCTTTCCTTGGAGACCCAAATCCCCTTGCTCCGTGTCGCCCTCACCTATCGATTGACAACGGATGATAATTATCGTCGCCGATTGCAAGAACTAGAGGCCTTAGATGAGAAGCGCCTGTTAGCTCAATAATGAATCGAGCTGTATCAAGTGCGTATCTCGGGAGCTTTCAACAAGAAGGTTAAACTCAGAACATTCCAAGTGGGCGATCTCGTTCTGGCAGTTCGGAGGCCGATGGTTATGACTCACAAGACCGCCGGCAAATTCCAGCCAAAGTGGGAAGGCCCATTTGTCATCGAGGTTGTATTCTCCAATGGTGCTTACCGTCTCGCAAAACAAATCGAGACTTGCTCATGTTGCCCGTCAACGACAAGTTCCTGAAGAAGTATTATGTCTAAACGACATCCTTCAAATCTATCGGACTGTTAAGTTATGTGCCCTTAGGTACCGCTGAACTTACACTCTGGTCACTCCAAATGAATCCATATTGCATCTTCTAGGTAGTAAGTCACGTATGATCATACCTCTAAACTTCTTTCCTAAAAAGAGCACCTTCCTTATGATCTACTACTCGTACTTTCAGTACATAAAAAGGGTAACAGATCCATAAAATTCTCGAAACAACTACGTCGATGTCACCTCTGAGTTGTTTCGCTTCCGCCAAAAAACTAATCACCCCCTCACGTAGAACTTCCACGTCCATATTACCTCTGAGTTGTTCTATATACCCTTCATGGAGTACACTCCTGCCACGTCCTCATTACCTCTGAGTAGGAAGGCTCCATTGAAAAAACCCTCATATTTACCACGTCCTCATTACCTCTGAGTAAGTATGTTGATTTTCTCTCGACTTATTATCCGTACCCAAGACCGGAGTACGCCAAGGATAATAGGCCCACAAATGTCCTCTGTTGACCACAAATGTCCTCTGCTAACCACAAATACTGTACTAAGTTTTCTAGTACATGCGCCTCATTTCTCATCATGCCTCAGGAGCCCAGCTGCTCCATGGCATTCTTTCTCCCGATACCAGGAACTTCCATGGCCACCTTACTGTGGAATTGTTCTAAGTATCCCTATCAAACTTGTTATCCATACCTAAGACCAAGGTATGCCAAGGGTAACAGGTCCACAAATAGTCCCCCAATGGGGCAAATATCATAACACCAGAAACGCAACAAGCAATACAAATGAAGTGTAAAATAAAACATGCTCTTTTGTTTGAAAGTCAAAGGTACTACATGTTCTGGGACCACGTGCCTCTCAAAAAGGAAAGAACATAAATAAAGAAAAAGGCCGACTATAGTTCGGCGACACATAATTCTCTGAGACGGTCCTTTAGCAAGGCAGTCGACCGCTCAAACCGCTGCTTGGCCCGACGCTCGACCTCCTGAGTCAGCCGCTCCGTATCCTCCAGATGCGCGTGAGCCCGCCAGCCCTCTTCAAGCCTTTCCAGAGCACGCTCCAAGCCAGCAGAAGCTTGAGTGACCTTGTCGGCTTCCTGAACAATCAGCTCCTTATCTGTGCGGGCGGTCTCGAGCTCTGATTCCAAGAAAGTCAGTTTCCTCTGAAGTTCGAGGATCTGCTCTCTCGTATCAATTACCCCACGGGAGGCGGCCGCTTCCCAAGCCATGCATTCCTCTCCCCTGCGGCTCAACTGATCATACTGTAGAGACATGTGGTAGAGGTCCCCCATTATAATCATCTTGGCCGTATCCCGAGCAACCCTTATCTTCTCCATAGAAGTTATGAGGAAGGCACATTCTTGATCTATTGGTGCAGACAGATCAACTTTTTGCGGCACTTGAAACTGGGCCACAAGCTGATCAGCCTCTAGCAATTTGGGCTCTAGAAGCTCAACTATCCCTGCCCCACCGAGGAGGGTTCTAAGGATTTCAATTTGGCCACGGGCGCATTGACGGGCCAAGGTGAAAGATGTCCCCCTCTCCACGGTAGCCTCAACCCCTCGCCTCAGGTGGCGGTAGAAACTGTCAACCACATCCTTTGACGCTTCATCCAGAACTTTCGTAGAAGACGGCGTCAAATGAAGAGTAGCTGGCAGTGTCGAAGAAGATGCACCAAAATTTGATGCCCCTGCCACAAGGAAAACAAGTTTCGAGCGAAAATACGCTTGAAGAGTGGCTAATTCCTCCTCCGCAGCCCGAAGGGTCTGGAGACTCGGCAGGGCGGAAAGGTCGACTCCCTGAACCACATGAACAGAGGAGAGGGCGGGGACTATTTCTTCCCGCCCCGGCCATTCTGTCGTCTGCTCTTCCGAACTCGATTCAGCGGAAGGTCCCTCAATGTCAGATAGATGGGGAGGAGGCACACTTTCTCTGGCGAACTCTACCCTGACAATGTTCATCATTGGCAGTGAAGGAGCAGGACCTGTATGTCCAGAGCGACTATCAATCAGCTTAATCCGAAGGATGTGATGATAGAGCAGATGAACCTCCTCACTAGTCAAGACTTGGCTTATCTTACCAGGGGGAAGTTGTTGAAGCTGAGGTTCGCTCATAGTCGTCGTAGCCTCTTTACCAGCGACATCCGAGCCGAATTCAGCAGGTTCTTCTGCCCCAGCCGCCCCGAAAGAAGATACAACTGGATCAGCGTTACCCGACTGAGGTTCAGCAGTATCGGGGACGGGTTCAACAGATTCCACGTCGCCCTTGGTTGGGACGTCAACAACTGAAGGAACTTTAGCCGTCGCCGGAAGAACCCAGGCAGAAATAATCTTGGCACACATGTCACTAATCAAAGTGGTCAGAGCCGGGTCGACTTCAGAGACAGGGGCCGGTTTTCGAGAGTCCGATTCTTCTGATTCCTACAAAGAAAAAAATGATTAGGTCATAGTTCAAAAGAAGGGCTAAAGAAGAAAATGGTTGAAGTTCAATTCACCTCCGAAACTGCGTCCATATCCTCGCCTCTCTCCTTAATGAGCAGCCAGCGAGGCTAAACGCAGTCCGTTTCACGGAGTACGTTATGCCGCCAGCAGTGGACTCACGCCTGCTTCGCTTGCGGGAAGGACTCGACGCAATGGACGGCTGATCTGCCACCACCTCATCTGCAGGAGGAAGAGAGTTATCGGGATCATGCTCGTCATCCTCTTCGTTCGCGTTGGCAGACTTCGAGTCCGATACATCGACCGCATTCTTCCTCTTCTTCCTCGTCTTGGACCCCTGGGGCTTCTCCACCAAGCCAGTACCAACAATGAAGCTGGTACTCGGGTCAAAGCCAACAGGAGGCTTGCTCGCCGTGACATGATATAGAGCCGCTAAATACAAGATCTCCTCCGGCGCCTCAGCATCAGGAACTGAGAAGCTGGAACGGGTGTGAACCGTGTCATAATAGTGCCAGGCCCTGATACCGTCAAGGACGCTACCTTCAAAACCCAGGCAAGAGCTGGGACTGTCCAAGAGTAGCTAACTATACCCAAACTGTCGGGAGAACCTACTTGGCAAGTAAGATTCCAAGTAGACAGTGTTGCGGTTGTGGTATACTAGGTGCGCAGGACGGATGTTACGCAACCAAAGGAGCATCTTTTCAGGCAAGAGGTGAGGAGGTCTAGTACCATCAATATGTATGCCCCTCACTTCTTCATCGATAAAACGAGGAACAGACACAAAAAAGTTGTATCCGTCTACTCTCGCCAGCGCCCTCTGACAGGCTGGCATAGTACTGCACTCCCAGGGCTGATGGTGATATTGAAAGATGAAAGCATCATCAGCCGTTATGCCGTCTTCTGCGCCAGGCCTCATCAAAGACCGGTAGTGCATCAACAACCACCCCATCAGATAGTGATAGGGCAGTTCAATGCATTCAAAGTCCTTCGCCGTGTCACGGACGATGACTTTGGACGAGAAGGCGCGGAGGCCACGGTGTATGCTGTACACCATGGCCGGGAGAAGAGCTAGTCTGGCCCCAAAGACCAGCTTCACAGCATGGAGGATAAAGTTATGGCTGATCCTCTCAATAGAACTAGCCCCTCCCGAGACCACGCAGTTTCGCAGCCACACCATCAGGAACCCTGCCAGGAGTGCTTTCTCTGACAGCTGCTGAGTACCCTGATAAAAATAACTGAAGGAGTCAGTTTACTCCTAAACCTGTCGCCCGTGGCCCTCGACCTCTTGGCACTCAACACCAGGTCCTGTACTTCCTCCTGGGTTTGAGGATTTCGAGGAGAAACTCGGCCTGAGGCGCCTAGCCTAAAAAGGTGTGTGAGCCATGACCGGGTGTTAGGAAGGTTCCCTTCCGAGCTACCGTCCTTCTTGATGGACGTCTGGAGGCAGGTGCTATGATGACATAGTAGGTCCCGGTATACGGCAACAAAGCCCTGGTACCGTCGATCCAAATCCTCGAACTCTTCGTTCGTCGGGGTATACACTTCAAAGACTTCTTCCCCCCAGGGCAGCTTGGAAACTGCATGCATCTCGTAGAGAGCGAGTCCCATCTCCCCTTCAGGCGTGAAGAAGATTTCCGTCCGCCAATTGTACATCTCTAAGAGAGCCATAAACAGCGTCATATTCATGGGCAGACCGTGACAGGTGTCCCGAATAGCGTGATAGAGGCCGATCTCACGAAGGAGAGTCTCATACTTTTACAGAATCCACGTGGTCAAATTGGCCCATGAAGGGATGTGGTTTATCCAGTTCAACAGCGCCAACCGGCCAACTAGATAGGACCCCTTTCGAACAAGCTGGTTCAGGAAAGTGTCATCTTGAGAGAACTTGAAATTGGGACCCTGTACATTCGAGAAGGTCCCCAGGGCCAACCCCATCACGTAGCAACTGACCGATACCTTGCCTGCGTACTCTGACCCCAAGTTTCTGTTATAGTGGATGTTACCCAAACATCCCCGACTGGCCCGGGGTTAAGAAGTCTACCATCTTTCTGTCCATCGGCAGCATGTTAAACTAGGACAGCGGAAAATGACCCTCCATCTGAGGAATATGGATCGTCATTCCATCAGAAGTAAAGCTCCAACTCTCAGATATATCCAGAACTTGGGGGGTTCTTCACAGTCAAGGCATCCCCAAAGAGGAACGCATGCTTCAGGTATTCTTCCTCCAATTGCCCTGAGTTTATCATGGCACAGAGAAAGTAGAAGGACTGGTTCTTGATAGCATTCAGCCTCTCCACAGGCTCGTCTTTAGGAAGCTGGTTCACAATATACTGGACTATATGGTCGAACCGTACGCCCACAGCAGATTGTGCTGAACCCACCAAGGGCTCTCCCGCAGGATTGACTGGCAGATTTACTGAAAAAGACAAAAGAAACAAGTTAGAAGATGGCCAGGTAAAACCACTTAGTGTTTTTGGGCTTATGCGGCTCTCACTAGGTGGGTCCTTATACGGCACAACTAAAAAGGAGGGGGCTTATGCGGCTCTATTTTGGCGGTGCCTCATGCGGCCCAGTTCAAGTGAGCTTATGCGGCTCGGTTTAGCGAGTGTTCATGCGACACGGTTTAGAAGAACTTATGCGACTCTGATTTTATGCGGCCTCATGCGGCCCAGTTTGAGCTTATGCGGTTCTGCTTAGCACGGTCTCATGCGGCCCAGTTCAAGTGAGCTTATACGGTTCGTTTAGCTTGGCCTCATGCGGCTCAGTTTAAAAGGAGCTTATGCAGCCCTATTTTGTGGGGTTTCATACGGCTCAGTTCAGAGGGACTTATGCAGCCCTGTTCTGTGGGTCCTCATGCGGTCCAGTGCTTATGCGGCTAAGAGACGACTCTCATGCGGCTCGAACATGGGGCATGCCCCCATGCGGCTCGGACATGAGATGTACATGCGGCACGTACAGCATAATGAACTTGAACAACTCAATGAAGATGAAGAAGGCCCACGCATAAAACATGCGGCATGGCCATGATGGTTAGGGTTTTGAGTCCATACAAATTCTTCCAACATCCTTACCAGCAATGGCAGGGTAAACATCAGGATGGACTGTGGGCGCCGCAGTCGATGAGGAAGCCGCTCCTTCACCCTTCGCCACAGAGGAAGCCTTGGAAGTCTTGGGAGCCATTGATGATCGAAGAAGGAAGACGGTGACTAAGGGCAAGAAAAGTTGAAGAGAAAAGAAAGTAAAGAGTCTCTCTTCCAAAAGTACTCGTATTTATAGGCAGACAGGGGGACTCGTAGACCGATGGACGCTTCGATTCATGTGCTGCCTAGGAGATGAGACCGACTCTTGGATTTCTATCCCCTGCATGCAAAAGATTACTCGTAATCATTAAGAACAAATCTAAATATTTAAAGCTAACTCTTGGGATCCTATCCCAAAAGACGGTTTTAAATCAAATCGAGGGTAATTAATGAGACGCCTACGTGGCGGGCAGAGCAGCATACGGCCAAAGCAGCCCATACGACTAGAGAATTCCATACGGCCAGAGCAGCCCATGCGGTTAGAGAATTCCATGCGGCCAGAGCTATCCATGCGGCTAGAAAATCCTATGCGGTTAGAGAAGTCTATGCGGCATGAAGAGATTACGTGGGCATGCTTCTTATTTAAAGTATTTCAATTTTTGCAAAATTGAAAACTTTGAAGGGGGTCTTGTAGAAGCATGAAAAAGAATAATAATTCATATGCGGCCCAGACTAAACATGCGGCTCAAAAGCTCGAAGAATCTTATGTGGCTCGAAAAGACCCAGAGAGCCGCATGCGGCTCAGGGACTTTATGCGGCTCAGGAAGAGCCACATGGCCTCATGCGGCTCAAAACAGGCCGATGACAGCTGTCCATAACTACTTCCTGCAGCTGGCCATTTAATGCTCTGACATAAAGTGAAAGCTCTGACGGCTCTGACATAATGAGAAGACGCGTCAGGCTCCTCAAAAGATGAGAAAATCTCTGAGACAACTGGCACAGTCCACAAAGTCCAAAGAAGCTCTCTATACGGATCGCCCAGACCACTTTTATGCGGTTCAGTTGGGGGTTCACCCTTATGCGGCTGCTACCCTCATGCGGCTGCCACCCTCATGCGGCTGCCACCTACATGCGGCTCGGATTGTGGGGAGCCACCCTTATGCGGTTCATATGGAGGCCACCCCCATGCGGCTGCCACTCTCATGCGGCTCGGATTGTGGGGGGGCACCCTTATATGGTTCAGTTGGGGTTCACTCTTATGCGGCTTTCACTCTCATGCGGCTGCCACCTTCATGCGGCTCGGTAGTCGGGGCCACACTCATGCGGCTCTGCCAGGATGCCCCGTCTATGCGGCTCGCAGCATAATGGCAGTTGAGACACGTGGCAGAAGATCGACTAAGACTTATTCACCCGCGTTTATACGGCTCTCAGCATAATGGCGGTTGGGACACGTGGCAGAAGATTAACCAAGACATATCCATTCGGATTTACTGCTATCAACAAATCATTACAATACAAATTTATTGCAATCAATATAACTGCCCGGATCAATTTCCAACAAATAATGCAGATTTGTTGCAATCAACATAATAGCCCAGATTGATTTTCAACAAACAAAATCAAGGCTAATCTTAACCAATCCCTAACCGCCCACTTTTCAAGGAGTAATTACTGTACACACTACTTATCACAAAGTCCTATAAATAGCAAGGTGCCATTCCCTTGCAAAATACTGGATAGAGAGCGGCAGAGACACAGAGAGAGATATAGAGCAAAGAGCACCCAGCAAGAGCATTTCTTCACCAGAGCCGAAGCGAAGTTCGATCGTCCAAGGAGTAAGGCAGAGTTGATAGCACTCTCCCGAGCCTCTACCGTCACCCCCCAGAAAAACTAAACAATTATACTTAGATTGCTTTTCCTAGGTTTTGTTCCTAAGCTCTCTTTGTATGAGCGAGTTTATATTGTGAAGTAAAAGTCCAGTCCTCCCATAAAATTATTCTGTTCTTTTATAATCAATGGCAAACAGTAAGACACATACACGTAAACATCATCATCATTCTGCTGCACTCAATCACTATCATCATTATGTTGCTGTACACAGTTGTAGAGCCTAAAAATCAAGTTGCGCCTTGAATATACTGATCAGTGATCAAGTTGTGCCCCAAAAATCAAGTTGTGCCACTGATTTGAAGCTCAGAGAACAAACTGCGCCACCGATCAAATTGTGCCCGATATTAGACTGCGTCCAATCTTTTTGCGCCAAAAACTATGTGGCATCTGACACTTAATGGTCATCATTACCAGACAATACTGACGACTGACACAACAGTGAACGAGGAAAATCTCTTCGAATCCCGTGAATTGTGTCGCTCAAGAGAAGTTGGTGGACAACTGTCTTATACACTTCGTGAGTTGTGCCCAGGCACAATCTAAACAAAATCCTTAGTTGCGCCTGGGCCAACCTAAACGACTTTTGCTCAGAATCTGCCACGTGTGTAGGCGCAGCTCAAACCAAGGACAGTTTTACTTGTTGACTGAAGCTCGTGCAACCTGATAAAGTTGAGATAACTTACATTCTAAAGCAGGATGACGTGGCGCACATGCCACTAATCTCTTAAGACGTATCTACTATCCTGTACACGACCACACGCATCTCAATCTTATGATGCCACGTATCTAAATACAGTTAGTACACGATTGACAACTGAATAAAAGTTGGCGCAACAGGAGGTTGGCGCAATAGGAGGTTGGCGCAACCCAGTATGGCACAATCCAGCTTCGCGCACATCAGAATAACTGCTAAAATAGTTATTTCCTGAACTCTATAAATAGAGTTTCCAATCATCATCAGACACACACAGACAGAGATCAAGAACTCTCGCAAAATTGCTGCTGCGTTCTCTAGAGGCTACAGTCTTCAAGTTCACATAGTCCAAGGGATAACGTGATTGTCTTCTGATCAGATTCCTAAAGTTGTACTTCCTCAGAATTCATTGTACTTTGTACTCTTTTACAAGTTTGGAATAAACAATTTTTTTTACAAATAAAATGGCGACTCTGCTGGGGGCGACTTTCTCCTCCGATGAGAAAGTGACAACTCACTGTGACATTGCGTCAATCGGCAAGACGCAGAAGACTCTGGTTGTTCAAGTCAACCAGACAACCTACGAGAATATGATCAACACGAAGAGCAACAAGCGTACAGTGGCTATCGTCAAGAACAAGACTATATGGACTCCTAAATCTCCCACAGTCGTTGTTGCCCAGGCGCAACTTGAGTCTTAATGACCAAGGCGCAATCCGCCTCAGTGGCTCCAGTTCAGCCTATTTCTGTTGCTAGGGCACAATCTGCTCACTCTGCTGCCCATGCGCAACCTACTACTATCTTTGCTGCCAAGGCACAGTCAGTTCAAGCTACTGTCGAGGCACAGTCTACCAATGTTCCTGCCAAGGTGCCACCAGTAGTCCGTAGGACTATGGCACTACCCAAGCAATCGCAACCAAAGCAATCTGCTACTCTGGCGCAACTCAAGGGAACTAGTCTTTTGGCTATTCCCTCTTCCAATTCTCAAGTTCTGAACTTAGAGAATTCATGTCCTAGTGCCAACACTAGACAGAACAAAGGAAAAAGTCCTATGACACTTTCTCAATTGGCACAATCTATGCCTAAAATGATCACACAACAGAACAAAGGGAAACGCTTCTTAGCTAACCCTGTTCAAAATAAAGAAAAGCACCCTTTGGTCTTTCCTCAAACTTCCCTGATCTAGGACTCAGAGGAAGATGTATCAGATTCTATTCCTGTAAATAGAGGTCCTCGAATCTCTGAGACCGAAAAGAATACTAATCATAGAGGTATCTTACCTACCCCTATGGGGTTTGGTCAAGACCTTCCTACCTTGCAAATTTCAAGATCCAAGCAAGAAAAATTGAAGGTATCACAAACAGAGACACCGGGAACGAAATTTTCAGATTTACGCGCTTATCTCAATAGGCGTCAACCAATATCAACTTTGGCAAAATACAAGAACCCTATGCCAAAGGCCAATCTGCATCAAAAGTCAAAGTTTACAAAGAAAGACCCATCTACATATGCTAATGAGTTGAGTACATCTTTGTACACTCAAGGAACTAAACACCTGAAGAATAGGAGACATGTTCCTAACATCATTAAGGAATATGTTCCTCCGACTTCTTCTCGTCCTGTGGTTGTAACTGATCTTCGACAACGTCTTACACAAAGATGGGAGACTACGGGAATGCTTTCCTCACCTCTAAATCGCGCTTCAAATCGCCACTGCCTACATGAAGTTGTCATCAACTGTTGTTGCCAATCGGCTCGACGATCTGTCTTCGATCGTCTGAACTATGCTTCAACTCCTGAACATATAATAGAAGACGAAGATGAACTATTATATGCTTCTATTAACATAACATCTCAAGACACTGGGGGTGGGAAACGTCCAAGATGTAATGCATCCCGTAATCCTAGTCAACAATACTTAGACCGGATCCATGCATCCAATGAAGGTGTCTTTCAATACACTAGATCGAGAAATCGTTATTTGATCCAAGGTGTCTTTAATCAAGAAGATCTCCCCATCGCTCATGTGGGAGAGGACTCTCTTTCGGAGTTTGATGCAGATAGTGAAAGTTCGGAACAAACTATCTCATCAATAGTAGTAAGAAAAGTTACAGCATATACCATTACGGAAGATCAAGATGCCTCTATGTCAACTAGCCAAGAGCAACGAATTGTTGCATTAGAAGACAAATTGAAAACCATGGCAGAAATGGTTGCAAGCATGCACACCATAATGGTAGCTCAACATACAGTGCCTCCGATTGTAAACCATGTTACAAATCCTAAGCATATAGCATCTTCTGTACCTATTAGTCTTGGGGTACCAGCCCCTCAGGTTGCTTCTGTGCTAATTCAAGCTGATCCAAGTCAGTCTGGTGTTGGAGGTGGTAATTACCATGTTGTTCCTCCTCCTAACACTTCTAACCAGTCCACCAATTCTCAAACATCAAGGGATACAAATGAGGATGTGAAACTTCTGCGCACTCAGTTTGAGGCCTTCAAGCAGAAGGATGGCCTACAAAGATTAGGCATAAAGCAACCATATCCTACAGAGTGGAAGGAAGTTCCATTTCCTCCTAAGTATAAGCTCCCAACCATTATGTTGTTTGATGGTAGCACTTCTCCAAGTCAGTACATCAATCATTTCGAAGTGATGACTGATCAATTACAACCAAATGATGCTCTCCTTACCAGAGTGTTCGTCGGTTGTTTAGCCGGTACAGCATATGACTGGTATCGTAGCCTGTCTGATGGCTGTATCACTTCTTTTGCTAGTTTCAAGCAAATGTTCTTCGAATGATTTTATGAGGGAGTCAACGACATGACGATGTCTGCCCTCATTAAAATTAATAAAGGCACAATGAATCCACAGAGAGTTTCATTGAAAGATTCCGCCGAGAGGCACTCAAAATGCCTTTAGGTACTCCATCTGCTGTAACAATAGACACTTGCAAATCAAACTTGTTGCCTATTTGTCACGACCCGCACCCTAGAGTAAGGGCACGAGACGTGGGTACGTCCAGCCTACGCCGCAGTGTCGGCGGTAGAACGCTGTCCTAGGTCAACATCTAACAATATAAAGGTACCTGTACAGTATATACTTTCCGAATGGAGGTGACATAGCAAATACAGTCTCAATCACAACTAAGGTAGAACAGGATAAAGATAGATAGATAAATATCCAGAACAGAAGAAATCACAGAGATACAATCGAGAAGTCTAAGTGTCTAAAATAAGTACATATTCCAAAATCTCAGAATCCATATACAGTAATCCATGAAAAGTAAGACATCCGAGTCTAAGGGAGTGTCATCCACTGCTAGTGGGTCCTGCTGCTGGTCCAAGTCCAAGCACTCATCTAGGGTCGCACCGTAATATGTAGGACAGAACGCCTCAGCCTCGTCCTCTGTAATATTTCAATAGGTCCAGTCCGGACAGGAGCGAGCACAGTACATCTCAAAAAATCATAGCAGGCCAGGATATATAATCATGCTAGAGAGTAAGATACAAGAAACTAAAGGAAATAACATGATAAAAAAGAAGACTGTAAACAAATAGATACAGTATATAGAGAACTATCAGTGACTAGTGATTAAGAGCACAAGACGGTTATGTAAACGGTACGATGTTGTACACGAGTAATCTACAGAGGTTGTACACGAGTAATCTACTGGATTGATTATATAACCACTTCTACTCCCCCGCCCCAATCAATACACAAGGATCTAGCCAAGTTATGTTATTGTACACGAAGTATAGTCGCGCACGAAGATCATGTGAATACATGAATATATACGATTTCATACGATTTGTACACGAATGTCACGAATACAAGGAGTACACGATGCTCACGATAAAGTACACGAACACGAATATCCGATGTATCCGCTAAGGGAATAACATCGCACAACAAGATCCATATAGTACTAATCCGTGTTTCCAACGTGTCAGCATCATGTAATATAATCTAAAGCAGGAAATATACTCCTAATGCAGGATATAAAATGATCAGAGAATGTACTCACATGTATCCTGAGAATCGGGAGAATATCTACTATCCGAGGAGTGGTGTCTGTCTCCTATAGAATAGTACAAGTCACTATGGATCTAAAATGATAATAAGATGCAAGTCAATACATTCTACATGAATCTAGGTCAATCTAGACCAAAGTTAACTCTTGGTCAACTCTGGTCAACCCTAGAAGTCAAACTAGGTCAAACAAGTCTACACTAGACTAACTAATCTATTCTAGGTCTAACGAGGCTATACAAGTCCAATCTAAACTCTATACTGGCATTCAAGCCACACCCATAGGCTAAGAGCCCTAGTCTAGGCTATTAGGCAATATCATGCCTAAAACCAACCATAACACACATATACATAACAATATTTATATCTAAAATATAATACACTCATTAACATATAGGCCACCTATATGTATACCACACATACATTTATATATAACATATTAATATAATATAGTAACACACATCCTAATAATGTAGCTAATATAGTATAGTACACTCACATATGTATATAGGATACATATAAGTACATCCCACATATATATATACATGTATATATGTATATACACATATGTATAGGGATAGAAAGGGCAATGCATTCTCATGTGTGTGTGTGTTAGCAGGAATAATAGAAAATAGGGCATAGAAAATCAGTAGCTAACATCATATCCTGGAAATCAGTGGCTAATACATTGTGTGTGTGAGCAAAATAGGGAAGTAGCAAACAGTGAGCTAACTATAGTGAAAACTGGAAAATATTACAGTTGAAGGTTAAGAAATCAGTTAGCTAACCATGGAAGGGAGTAACATTCAAACTCAGTTCTACAAGAAGGAAAGGAAACCAATTTCTCAGTTTTACAGTTTACATGGAACTCAATCAGTTAACCAATGAAACAAAATCAGTTCTATTTTAGTTCATTAAGGAAGCATAAATATCAGGTTTTAGGAAATCAGTTCAATTACAGTTTATTAGGAATGAATAACAATTGACAGTTAACAAGAAACAGTGAGTGAGTGAGTGAAGGCTTGAACCTGTGCGTGGGAAAACAGGAATCATTCTCAGGTTATAGGCAATATGCATTTGCTCATTTGATTACAGTTTTAAAAAGGAGGAAAGGGAAGACTAATTCTCAGATTTGAGAATTGAACAACCCATCAATCTAGTATCAGCCATCCTATTCAAAAAAAAACAACACAATGTCTAATTAACCCATTCTAAATCAAAAGTCTAATTCGAATATAAATTGAATCAATCATTGAAATCAATTAACCAATGAATAAACATTCATTCAAACTCAATTTATATTAGGAAGGAAACCAATAAGCCTATTGAATTGTAATGTTTAGCTAAACATGAACTACCAATCATGTAGGGATCTTTTAACAGTGAACAACATCAATACAACTGGGATTTAAAACTAAAAATTTAGAATACCAATGTATCAGTAAACGGTATCAGCTGATTGCCATTTAACCCAAATTCGAATCCAAAATCCACATCAAACACCTAAACTAACATGTAATCAATCTACTATAGATTATTATTCATATATATGATCTAATTTAGCAGTTAAAACATGAATTAAAACATTTAAAATAGAATTTAAACAGTGAAATAAACTACAGAACTGTGCACGCACAGTACACTCCCCGAGCCCACATGATACCGTGTCCGACACGATACGATAGGTCGTATCACTTTGGGAACCTCATGTCAGTAGTTGGCCCAACCCGTGTCCAATATTACGTGTCCACGTGGTGTGTGCTATGCACAGAAGACCCCGAGTAGCAGGGAAAAGGCACTGCTCGCGCGCGCGTGCTGCACCCGCGTGTTTTCGTGTCACCAACTCAGGTCACTGGAAACCCATAAGCGAGCCTAAACCCTAATTTTTCATCAAACACATTCATGCAAGGACTGATACGTGTCCGATACGGACACGTATTGGACACGAAACCTAGGGATAGCTATACCTACAGTTAGGGTAGACCTAGGGCTTCCTAAAAATGCAATAATAACAGAAATTTATGGTATGGATTAGAGATTTACCTAGGGTTTGCAATGGCTCAAAAAGCCCCAATGTGAGTGGATCCTCAAGC
The DNA here is from genome assembly GCA_029216955.1 of Iris pallida. Taxonomy (NCBI): domain Eukaryota; kingdom Viridiplantae; phylum Streptophyta; class Magnoliopsida; order Asparagales; family Iridaceae; genus Iris; species Iris pallida. The sequence continues at coordinate 3,966 of JANAVB010024603.1, read as the reverse complement.
CACCAAAACTCCTTCAAATTGTCCACACTCTAAAATTTCTCAACACAAACAGCAAGTAGAAGATATTTAGAACCTATTGCAATTGGTTTGGATGGAAAAGGAATTAAATTGGATTTTCTAGGAATTTCTAAAGATGGAGCATACCTCTCTTTCCAACTTGAGAACTTTCTAAAGGAGGCTAGCCCTAACTTTGAGGAGGCATTAAATAGATGGGGGATAGGGTTGGCCGGCCATGGGGGGTGTTGGGCTAGGTTAGGGTTTACATGGTGTTGGGTTTTGGGCCTCTATTGGCTTAAGTCATAAATCATGACTTGTGAAACCACAAGCCATTCTCTAGCCAAATAAATTCCTATTCTCTCCAAATAAATTCTAATTTGTTGGATATCACTAACTTAGGTCAAGCTAGGGTTACACACTCTAACCAAGTAGTCATGACCTAGGTTAGCTTCTAGGACAGTCTCCTAAGTCACCTTGAGTCAAAGTCAATAATAGCACCAAATCAATTATATACTAAATCACTGAAAATTCTAATAATTATAATTAATACTAAATAATTCCAAATAATTCCAAAATTTTAAAAATAACCAAAATACCCTCAAGCTAGAAATGTGGTAGTGACACTATTATCAGTATGTGGACGGGATCTACACAATTTCAGGATTGGATTTCTTTTATTGTTAATGCAAAGACGGCAGAAGTGAGTGTCGTAAAGTTCAAGCAGTTAGGAGTCCAGATGACTCATCCTAACCAAGATGAACATTCTACACCTGGGGGTAGTAATCGCCAGAATAACCGTAAGAATAAAGAAACATTGGCCATCAATCTTAAAGACAGAGTCTTTGGCTGTCAATGTTACTCAGACGGCATCCACCCCACCAGCACCACTACAAAAGTCAACTCGTCCAAAAGAAGAGTATTCTTTCGACGAAGATGATACTTTAAGCATCTTCGATTACTTGATCAAAAGCAATAAGCTTCAGCTTCCAGAGGCAAAGCGACCAGAAGAAGTTGGTAAAACTGATCACCCTAAATACTGTGTTTATCACAGATTCATAGGGCATCCAACCAGAGCATGTTATGTGCTCAAGGGCAAAATCTAGGAGTTGGTCAACTCTGGAGCAATTACTCTACAGCAGGACGAGAAAACGGTGACTGCTAATGTGGTTTCTCTCCAATTCGATGATTTTCTACCACAACTCGTACAAGATGGAGCTGTCCCCATTCCAAGGACTACTCTGGAAATTATAAATATGCCGCCTCCTCAAAATAAAGGTCTTGTTCCGATGTCAACTGACAGAGGAGAGATTATGTGGATTCATCCAGATCTGGTGGCAGAATTTGAAACGCCTTCCTCTTCTAAGCAAAAGAAGCATTCCAGGTCTAAATCCAAGAACTGTAATATGGTATCCTTTGAACCATTAACAGAAGAAGAAATCCTAATGGGCACTCGATGTGGAAAACCCTATCTTTGGAAGTATTCTGAAAATCAAGAGAACCCTGCCCCATCCCCGGATGCTCATCTTCTCCTGCTGAAGATACACCGTCTACATCCTTGCCAGTGGTCGAACCATCTCCTCCTAAAGCGGACAAGGGAAAGCAACCTGTTCGCTTTGATAAAGCGTTAAAGAAGTCAGCATCTCTTGGACTTGAAAAGCCTTACAATTTTGATATATTGGCTCAATTCGCCAATACTCCAGCAAGATTGTTAATCTTTGAACTTTTACGTCTCTCAAAAGAAACTCGTGAGACGTTAAGTGAAGTCTTGATGCAGGCTAACACTTGTTTGACTCTTCTCAAGAAGCCCAAAAAGGAGCCAGTCAGCTGTGCACATTGTCATAGTGTATTTGAATTAATACCCAATATCAATTTTACACAAGATGACATGTTGTTAGAATACAATCGTCATGACCGTCCTCTCTATTTCACGGGGTATGTGGACACCATGAAAGTCGACCGTATTCTGATTGATCCCAGGTCTGCACTTAGCATCATGCCAAAGTCCTTATTGGATGCTTTGAAAATCCCAGTACATAATCTTTCTACAACTATCACTACCATTCTGGGATTCAATCAAGGAAGAAATGAACCTTTGGGGAAGATACGCCTAAAATTTCAAATTGGCAATCTTCGTACAAAGGTAACTTTCTATGTTATTGACAATCATAGCTCATACAATGCTTTGTTGGGAAGGCCATTCCTCCATGAACACAATATTGTACCCTCTACGCTCCACCAATGTTTTAAATATGTGGATGGTAATGGAGAAGTCCAAAAAGAGGTTGCAGATCTGAATCCTTTCAAAGGAGTTGAAGCATATTGCAACGATTCTCGTATGTACAAAGAAAAATTCATGAAGGTGGTACTAGCAATGGACACAGATGAAGAACAGAAGAGTATACCTAATGATACTCTGGTGATTCCAGTCAAAGGACGTACCTCCTGTCCTCAGTCTTCCAAACCGTTGACTATCTATCTACCTTCCCATGAGAAGCGACCTAAAGGTGATAGTCATGAACAAAGGGAGCTCACCTCTTCTGAGCCGCTTATAATCGATCTTCCTCGCAAGAAGCTCCCTCCTCCTTCTCGTTCTTCTTCTCTCCCTCTTGTCATCAATTTGACTAAGCCTGCTAAGGCTAAAGTCCCTGTTGTAAATGATAGTGTAAAAATTAATAAAGCATCTCCTTTGCAGTATACTGATGTCTTTTACTATACTCAGTGTTATCTGGATATGCTAGATAGCTTTAAACCACTTACAATAGAAGTCGTATCATCTCGACGAAACATGGTATTACTGGATTCAATACAAGAGTCGTACTTCTTAGTACCGTCTCGAAAGAAAGATGAAAAATCCTATATTCTTTAACAAAAGAGAAGAACCAAAAATCATGCCCTATAATAATAATAGAGATGATACAGGAAGGCTACAATTACGATGCTATAGTCCACAATCTAAAGCCATCATCCGTAAAATGGGCTATGATTTCAGAACAGGTCTCAACAATGGTAAAGGAAGGCGAACCCCTCTTCGTATTGCTGTTCCAAAAGGAAAATCACAACAATACCACAGTAAAATGAAACGAGGACTAGGTTATACGTCACCACTTCCAACTCCAGAACCTTCTGAATCTGATGAAGAAGAACGTTCAAACTCTTCTGATTCTATCTCATGGGATTCTGATACCAGCATCGGTCATGTTCATAAGGTGATAGTATCTTCTAACATGGTGTCCGCCGAATTCTCAGAAGATGACGAAAGTGACATTGAAGAAGCTACTGAAATAGACCCTTGGGCACAAAGGATGGACAATCAGTAGAAACTTTGTTTTGAACAACGAGAACCACCTACTAAGGATCAACTGGTCCAAATCGATATTGGAGAGAAAGGTGCATCACGACCAATCTTCATTAGTAAGAATCTCACAGAGGATGATAAACAAGAATTAATTCACCTTATTCGTAAATACATTGACGTCTTCGCCTGGAGTTACGAAGATATGTCGGGATTAGATCCTCAAATTGTAACTCACAAGCTTAACATTTTGTCGAATGCCAAACCAGTCAAACAACAACGGTGATTCAAGCCTGAAATAATGGATACAAATGATGATAAAGTCAAAAAGCTTATAGCTTGTGGCTTTATCAGAGAAGAACAACATCCTGACTGGGTGGCCAATGTCGTCCCTGTCCTGAAGAAGACCGAAAAAGTTCAAGTTTGTATAGACTTTCGGGATCTCAATAATGCTTATCCTAAAGACGAATTCCCTCTCCCAATTACTGATGTTATGATCGACAATACATGTGGATTCGAACGAATTTCTTTCATGGATGGGTTTTCTGGATATAATCAAATCTGGATGGATTCTGAAGATGTAAAATATACTTCGTTTCGTACTCCTCGGGGTGTGTACTGTTATACGGTCATGCCATTTGGTCTTAAGAACGCAGGTGCAACTTACCAGCGGGCTA